>PVHP010028524.1:0-23070 GCA_004024765.1 Zapus hudsonius | reverse complement strand
CATATGGAAACTCCTGAAGAAAATGAAACTAGAGCTACCAACTGACCCAGCTATCCCTCTACTGGACAGCTACCCTAAAGGCTCCTCTCTCTTCAACACAGAGATATTGTTCAACAACCATGTTTATAGCTCCTCAATTCACATTAGCCTAGAAGTAGAATCAACATATATTCCTGTCTTGTGTCTGTGTGGTGTGAAGGCATCAAGGGGCAAAGTTCCTCACCTCCAGGCTGAGGTGTGTGAAAGAGAGACAGGAAACAGAATGGAAAAAGGGACCAGGGTCCCACTGTCTCTTTCAAGGGTGCGTCTCTAAAGTGTAACTTCCTGCAACCAGACCCGACCACTGAAATGTGATCACATTCCCAGAGTGCTGAGCAGAAGACCAAGCCCTGAAGGGGATGGTCCTTAACCAAATGATAGCAATTGGATGAAGGACTCGATATGGGATGCTTCTGTTACTGTGCCTACTTGGGATAGAGTGGACTGCGTCCAGTCTATTCACACAATTCAGTTCATGGGGAGCTGTGTGAGCAGGCACATACAAGTGTGCACATGTGCGCTGGGTGACCTGTGTTGAGCTTGTTCATACCACTGCATGCATGTTTGCATTATTCTGTCCTCTCACATCACACAACCCTGGGATTTCCCACGTAACGTGGGTAATTTTCATTACATGTAGCCACTGACATACTTGGATGTAGAAGCTAGAATGATCTATGGGAGCAGGCTGAGGAGAGACAGTGTGGTTGGTCTAGGGTGACAAATTTGTCTAGGAGGGGATGGATTGGGACCCAGGTCTGCTGAAGCTGAAGCCAGCTACTTGGGATGTGGAGTGAGATGAATCGTGGTGCTGGCACTCTGTCCAGTTGTCTCAGGGACAAAATGAGAGGGGACAAGTCTGCAGCTGGACGACCCTCTCAGAAAGTCTTGTCTGAGGAGACAACTCAGGTCATGGAATGGCAAGAGTGACCTCCCTTAACTGACAGAGGTCAGTAGAACTTGAAACCATGGTAACCCCGCAGTCACAATGGAGAGGCAACCTTAACCTTAACCCTGACTCACTTGTCCGGAAACCCTAAACAGGGCAATATGTATTTGCTGTGTTTCTGGAATTGTATAAACTCAGGCCTCAGAAAAGCCTGGAAAAGGGGCCCTCGACGTGCCTGGAGACGCTGCTTGCGCTCTTGTCCCAAATGTTTCTCTCCACCTTCTCGAAGACCTATAGAGGTAACACTGGACAGCCCACAGCAGGCCTACACGCCATGAGATCACTCTCAGTCATCTAGGCTTCACAAGATCTCATTCTCTCTCTCTCTCTCTCTCTCTCTCTCTCTCTCTCTCTCTCTCTCTCTCTTTCTGTTTCCTAAGTACTAACATGGAGGGAAATTCAGTCTGCACTCTGTAAATTCAGAGGATGGCAATGAATGATTTAGAGGTGTGTTAATTAATGTACATCCTCCTTAGATTTCTCTTGAAGGGGAAAGCATGTTGAGACACTCCTTTGATTACAAAAGCCCCAACTATGTGGAGGAATCGGTGAACTACCTAGCAACAGCAGTTCAAAATGGGAACTCCGATGTACTCAGCATCTTTGTGGCTGTCTTGCCAATAGTTGCCAATACCTGGAAGGTGCTGGACATGATAATGGAAAAGTGAGCGGTGGGAGCGCGGCAGCTAGCCTGGACGAGGCGAGATGGAGCTTGAGGCCATGAGCAGATATACCAGCCCAGTCAACCCGGCTGTCTTCCCCCACCTGACCGTGGTTCTTCTGGCCATAGGCATGTTCTTCACCGCCTGTTCTTTGTTTATGAGGTCACCTCCACCAAGTACACACGGGATATCTACAAAGAGCTCCTCATCTCCTTGGTGGCCTCACTCTTCATGGGCTTTGGAGTCCTCTTCCTTCTGCTGTGGGTTGGCATCTACATATGAGCACCCAAAGGTACCACTGTGCAGCTTCAATGAGTTCCTGCTTTCATACATTTTTTTTTACTGTTGCTAGAAGTATCCCACATGCTACTTACAATAAAGGCGAATGTATGACAAAAAAAAGAAAAAAGAAAAGAAAGGTGAGTGCCCTTGTCCAAGACCAGAGGAGCTAATCCCCTCTGTTTTTCATCTTTTGTTTGGCATGGTTGTTGTTTTATTTTCCATTTTCCTCACTCTATCCCAGAATGACCTTGAATTCTCTCTTTAGCTCCAGGTTACCTAGAACTCAAAGCAATACTCCTACCTCAGCCTCCTAAGTGCTGGGATTAAAGGCAGGCCCCACCAGGTCCAACCTTGTTTCTTTCTTTTGAGTATTTATATATTTAAGTGAGAGTGAGAAAGATGCCCATATGAGGGATGCAAATGACATCCTAATGTATGCACTACTTTTGTGCATCTCGCTTTACATGGGGACTGAGGAATTGAAACCACCCAGGCAGTCTTTGCAAGCAATGGACTTTAAAAGCTAAGCCATCTTCCCAGCCCGCCCCTTTCCTGTTGATGTCTTGGGAGGCCTTTGCTATCTCTCAGTATGTTTCTTCTAGAAGGAGATTCACCCTTTGAGGTTGGGGCATAGTCTTTAAGATTGGGCGAATCTCATAGGTGATATTCACTTAAATATGCCCCCTAAAAAAATGCACTGTTCTCATCCACTTATTTGGAGGCCTCAAAGTCCTTTTCTCATTTGGAAAAGGTTTCAGATGCCATCTACCATACCTAGCATAAATGGCACATGACCAAGGGCACCCCAACAATATCTGTGGCCACAGAGATGTCTGGGGAGGGGCAGCTTGGGTTGCTCATGGCACAAACAATAACATGTACAACTGCAGGTTTCTGGGCACTCAGCTTGTTAGTCAGAGAACAGCCAGCACACGAAGTTCCTAGCCACCCTTCTTCTAGGTTGTCATCATGGGACTCTAGATGTCTTGGCAGAGAGGGGACACAGTATGCAAGCACTAACAAACTTGTGACATCTTCTAGGTACCCATCTTTTGAACCCGGGTGTGAGGAGGCTGAGAAAGAAAAGAAGTGAGTGGGCTTTGGGTGAAGAGGGAGGTAAGCTCCCCTGTGCACTGTGGGATATTTGGGGAACTACAGCTGGAGGGCTGGGCAGTGGCCATCACCCTTTTCTGGTGATGCCCAGTAGAGGGCTGATGCCTGGGCTTTCACCTACAGGTGGAGAAAATCAGAGATCCCCGGGTGGTCTAAGGCAGCTTGAGGCTGATATGAGGAATACAGCTAAAAGCAGATCTCTAAAAATCTATGCCCACCAGAGCCAGATTGTCAGTGCTGTCCTCCATTAAGGGACTGTGCAGCAGGTCTCAGGATGCCCAATCCACATGGGCCCCACTCCCATCCTCAGGATTCCCAGCTGCACATGAGCTGAGAACCACCTCCTGGCAGGGCCCCAGCAGGGCTGAATAAGGAGAGGTCAGGCATCTGACTCTACTTCCTGTCTACCTTCCCAAAGTGCCACTGGCTGGTTCCTTGCTGCATGGATGAACGATATACCACAAGACTTTTATAGGGCTCCAGATGTGGCCACACTGAACAGGCTGATAGCCTACTTGCAGCTCAATATGGCTGATTTAAATCTCGAGGCTCAACTGCAGTTTCTCATGTCGCTTGTCACCAAAGACAAGATTTTGGATGATTCACATGCAGAGGTCTGTGGTACGTTTCTGAGAATGGGAGAGGATATTTCACTGATGGGTACCACCAGGTAGGCTCCAGAAGCTGACATTTGGTACAGGACTAGAGGTGGAAACCAGGATGGTGAGGTGTCCCATTGTGGGGCCAGGGACTGGATATTCTCTTGCTGGAAGGGGTCTTTTGTGGTTTGGGAAAGATTTGGGAAAATACACTTATCTTAAGGAAGCTCTTCCCATCCTCAAACTTCGATACCACCTTGCCTTCTAGAGCAGGCTCAGTTTACAATGAATTTTTGGTCACCTTACATCTGGAACATCCCCAGACTAGATGTCCTGAGTCCAGGACAGAAATTGATGCATCCAGGGAGACAAAAGCAGCAAATATAGAACCAGCTTCTGAAGTGGTGATTCAGGGAGAGCTGGCTCCATCACAAGATCTTTGTCCACCTGAGTTCCGGGCAGGAGTTGATGCATCTGGGGAGACACAGGCAGCAGATGTAGAACCAACATCTGAAACAGTAATTCAGGGAGAGCTGGTTCCATCAGAAGATCTTTGTCCACCTGAGGTCGTAGAGTCTAATACTTCATCAGCAACAACACTAGCACCTGTCCCTGTGATCGTTGATCAAGACCAGCTCCTGCCTACTTCGGCCCCTGTTCCATCCATGGGTGCAGACACCCCAGCCGAAGGGAACATCCAACATCAAACAAGGACAGAATGGTCAGAACCAGATGCATTGTGGGCAATGCCTCCTGTGGATATCTAATCAATTTGAGGCTCTAAGCGATACAGCTCTGACACCTGAGACAAGCTTCTCTCTACAGGGAGAATATTCCTTTTCTTTTTTTACTTTGATCATATTGTTCCTTGATTATTCATTTAGCCATTGTGTTGAATTTAATTGCACTGCTCAAGGGCATGAAGCGACTCCTACTTAGGAATAACCCCCTAGCACTGTCGACCTCTAGACTGCAGCCCCAAGACAAGCTCTTCATTCTTGGGGGGAGGACACGCTGAGGAAGGAGCCCCATCACTGTCACCAAGTCCTTTGGCCTGGGTGAAAATTCCATAGATGGCGATGCCCTCGGCAGAGGCGTCTACAATCTGTAGTCATGTGGCAGCATTGAAATGTGGGCTGCACATTTCACCAGGTTCCCAGAGGTCCGTGGGTATTCTAATGTACCTGATGGCTGAGAGTCGGGCTTGCAGAGGCTCAGCTGAAGGAAAGCCCATCCAGACTGGAGGTGAGGACAGGCTTCCTGTGCAACTTGCAGACAGTGGGAGTCGGGCCTGGCCAGCTTCAGATCCCGCTGCTTAGACTTAGGACACCATCATCTTTCTTCGTTTTATTTCCAAAGCGAAGTCCCAGTGAGGGCCAGGTGTTACAACTGTGAAGGCGCTGCCTCTCCGAAGGGAGTATCTGCCGACCGCCCCGGCCCCGCAGCGCTGGCCCCGCTCTGCCCACAGGCCCGGCCCAGGCTGCTTCTCTGCTGCCGACGGATCCATGGCGAGCGGCAGGTGCCCGGGACACACATGGCGCCTGCCCGGTGCCCGGCCTCGGCCTCGGCTACAGGCACCTACTGCTTCTTAAACTGTCTCCACTGACCCCCCCCTTTTTTTTCTGAGAAAATTTTATAGGAACCCAGGTACATAGGTTATATAAACTAGTGTAAACAAATCAAATATTTACTAATACTTTGGTATACCAGTAATTTCACCATTTTTAAAGACAAAAGAAAATTTGCATGCTAATGAGATAGATGAGCTTTTTCATTTTAACATACAGAATTAAATCTAGGCGATCTTTAAAGACATTGGCTCTGAAAACGCTGCTTCTCCTAAATACTCGGAATAGGAATTTCCGTTGTCTCTTTCATTGTTCCTAATTAGCGTAGCTATCAGCTCATCAATTTTATCTCCAAGAACTATTTGTAGTTTCAATGATTTTTTTTTGTACTTTTCTTGTTGTTTTCTGTTTCATTGATCTTGGTCTTAGTTACACCTTCCTCCTCTTGCCCTGGGTCTAATCTGCTGTCACTTTCTGGTTGTTTAAGGTGAGAGTTCAGGTGACTGTTTTTAAACTTGCCTTTAATGAAAATATTTAACACAATCACTATTCTCTTTAAGTAGGACTTCAGGTACCTGCCATATGCTTTCATATACTGGGTTTTCATGTGTATTTAATTCAGATTATATTCCCATTTCCTTTGTGACTCCTCTGACTCACAGGTATTCAGATATGACTGTTAACTTCAAAAAATTTGCTGATTTCCCAGATAACTGACAGTTCTAGCTACCTCTATTGTGATCAGAGAACACATATATATTCCTGAAAAATTACCCATCAAGTGCAGCAATCAAGCTCAATTTTCCTATGACAAATTAGTGGAATGATATACCCAAGGTCAAGTTAGATAGGATCAGAGATAATGTCTTTCAGCTTCAGGTACAGCGTACTTTCCGCTTCTTTGTGTTTTCTCTCAACACCATCTCAAAGCCAAGACTTGTTAGTCTTTCCTTGTGAGTCAAACCAGAAGGAAAAGGAGAAAGAAGAGAAAAGATAGTAAAAGTGGGGGGGAGGATATAGTTCATTTGATTTTTATAATTCTATTAAACAAGCATGATTGAGGATATTATTTTGTATACAAGATGACACAAAAATATCTTACGCTATTGATTCTAATGTGTCACTTTTCAGATGTCTCCAAAGATACAGCATTAGACATCACTGAAACATTTAATTTTAAGCTCATTTAGGCCAGTCAAAAAGACCACTACCTCAGCTCAAATGAAGTATTAAGACTAACTAGCTTAAATTTTTAAATCTTAAATTCCCATTCATAATTAGAAAAGTTTAGATTTTTTAAAAAACTGACAACCCCGCCCCCTGAAATATAAAAAAAAAAATCACACAGGGAAAAAATAAGAATGTAAGATTTTAGTTTAACAAGTCATAAAATAGCAATAAAAGGTTAGCATTTATCAAAACTAACAAAAACAAAAAAACAAGTCATAAATTAGAAAGCCATATAGAAATTTCACAAACAAATGAAGTGATTATATCCAGTCATAATTTTTACCTTCTAATATTCTGAACTATTAATTAGAAGCAAAAGCTGTTCTATATGGTTAACTATGTCAAAAATGTCAATATTGAAACATTAGAGAACTTTGTGCTCTTCTATTTCCAAGGAAATATCTAGACTACAATGTTACCGAAACGGAATAGCTTTGAGGACAAAATGCATGCGCTCTCACCATGTAATTGTTGACGTAAGGATTGCAGAGACTTGGGTAGCATCACCAGTTTGGCTCAGTTATCAGTAGTAACAGCAATCAAAATTAAAGCTAAAAGGGGAAAAAAAGTAAATATCAGTAGGCAAAATGTTTTCTAGTCTTCGACAACACTTTAAATTCAAATTTTGTATTTCAAGTATTCACCAAGGAATCCCTAACCCCAGAACTAGTCCTTTCTTAATAAAGAAAGAATGTGGTATATAAACCCCTACACAAGTCCAACTCCCTATACAAAAATAAATTCTAGCATTAACTTCAAGGATTCATAGCTAAAAACCACTAAAGGATAGAAAAACATTCACGTATATTATAGGTCTACCTTCCACTAACTAAAACCCACTTGATGGTAACACATGCATTTGAGGTTGTGTTACTGCCTGAAGAATGAATCAAATAATACTGATAATTCATATTAAGCGCTATGCTGGATGAGGGTTTTTATATTCATTTTTCCTAGCAATACAGAAATTTAATTAAAACCTTGATGATCATGCTATAGTGATCATGTGGGGATAAACAGTAATACAGGCTCATCAGCCCCTCTTTAAACTCTGAACACATAAAACTGAGTAAGAAAGCGTCTGCTCGAGAAAGAACGCAGTGAGGAAAGTACAGGTCATTTTGATGCACTGAAGTGGGTGAAGGAACTGAGACCAAAGCAGCTTAGAGGAAAGATGGAGGTGGAGATGGGGAAGCAAGGCTTGGGAAAGACTGCCCCTGGGCATGGGAAGAGGACAGCAACTTCAGTCTCTAGTAAGAAAGCAATTTTGAGTCCATCAAAAAGAATTCAGTGTTGAGCTGGAGAGAGGCTCAGAGGGTAAGGCACTTGCCTCCAGTGCCTAAGGCCCTGGGTTCAATTCCCCAAGACCCACATAAGCCAGACCCAAAAGATGGTGGTCCTGATGCGCTCTCTCTCTCTCTCTCTCTCTCTCTCTCTCTCTCTCTCTCTCTCTCTCTCTCTGCATGTATCTATGCTTGAAAATGAATAAATAAAATATTTTAATAAAAAAAGAATTCTGTGAACATACATGATATTTATAGACACAGTCCAGCAGATTTTGAGAAGCAGTACAGTCGGACTACCACTGTCCTGTAGAAAATATATCCTATGCCAGTGTATTTCAAACCTGAGTAAGAGCTCAGGACCGCTCCACTTTACCCATGTCCTATCTTATGGAAGGTAAGATCAAAGGAACACTCAGCTATGTAGATGCTGGAGTGAAGAAGAAAAGCATTCTTTTTCCCACATAATCTGCGTAGGTCTTGTTTCATTCATAAATACAGAAAATTATCATTGGCTTTTAGATTAGGCAGGCTTCATTTTATGTCTACCAGGTGATTTTACTGAACGCCACTGAGAGTGACCAGTACTGTCACACCTCGATTTACAGGTGGCTGTGGTCAGTCAACTGCTCCTCAGGGAAAGGTGTCCAATAGCCTATCTTTGAGATGATCCTTTGTGTTGAGGAATTCTGCCATTTGTGTAAAAAGCCTGGTTATTTTTTGGCAGATGCTTGAGTCGGGACCACTCACGTACTAACACCTCACATGTTTTAGTCAGAACCCTCACAGTATAGACCTCACAGCACTGACCCTCACGGTGCTGACCCTCACATGCCTTCGTCTCAGAGCAGGTAGAATCTCCGCTAAGAAGCACTGGAGAATGAGGTGACTGTCCCCTGCCAGGATTCACGTGGGTTTTTCTTTCCTGCAATTCTGTCAACATCTCTACCACGAGTGACAAAGCATAAAGGTCTTGAAGAGTTTACTAGCTTTTGCGAGTGGAGCCTCACCTCAGAAGAGAAGGCATCGCTAAGTCTTTTGTAGTCACAGGTCAAAGCTATGAAGCGTGACAAAGGGCAGCACGACCAAGGGGTGAAATACAGCCCATTCCGGAGCCACATGCGCAGCTCTACTCCAATGCTGCCCACATTTCACGGTCACGCTGGCAGCGCCCCCATGTGGCTGCCACCCAGAAGTACAGCTGAGCTTTCCCACCACTGGGCTGTGTCCACAGTACCCCTGCTAGGAATACCCACCTTCTAGCCTCCAGGCCCCCAAATTGTCTCTCACCTTCAGAATGCAACCTGCTCCAGCCTCCTCCATCCACCTGTGCCTGACAGTCTGCCCAATAAATGCATATTTATTGTTGCGTGCCAGGCATGGGTGTTCGTAACCCAAAATGACTGGAGCACTTCTCAGCCTACCAAGAGAAAGGGTATCTCAGCAAGCAAGTGGTGCTCTGCACGCCCAGGACTGATAATGGCTGCACATGGTGTCAACCCAGCACAAGACGGGGAGGGGGGCTGCTGGTGGAGAGGGGCAGAAAAAGAGCTAGAAACTGGAAAGTGGGTGTCTTAACTCAGGCGACAGATGAGAATCTAAAGGAAGATAGGGAGACAGCCCATAGGTCTTGGTAAGAAGTGAAAGAACAAGCTGAGGACTCTCCCAGACCGTGAAGTCAGGAATACCTTAAGGCAGCCCACCCCACGGAGCTCCCTGTCTGGATGGATGGAGAGGCTCCACACCACAATGTCCCTGAGAGCACTGGCCTGAGTACTGGAGAGGTAGCTAGGATAACAGAAGAACTTAATGTCTCCTTTTCTGGTCATTTATGTTAACTGAAGCAACAATAGGAGTCCATTGGCTACTATGTTCAAAAGTACTTTTCTAAGAGGTTTGGCTTAGAGAGTTGAATTGAAGGTCTTATTACAGAATCTGAAAGAAGAAATATGATGAAAAGTATAGACATTCAAATATTCATTGACTAGAAGCATAAACAAATCAATGAATAAAGGAACAAATAATCTTCCAGGAACCTTCCTCCAAAATCCCATCAAAGCTGTGTCTGCCCTTGAGGATAATGCCCCAAGAGGAAGCATACGAATGTGCTCATGGTGTTGCTGGGCAACCATTCAGATACTACGACCAAATAAAAGTTTCTTGCACTCGTCAGTAAAAATAGAAATACTACATCATGGAAGCACAGCAAATCACAATTTAGGGAATAATCATAGCCCAAAGTCAATCAGGATAAATCACCACCTATTGTTTTATTTAAAAAAAAACTAAACACTAATTACCTCACCCCCCACCATGGCTCAGGGAATTTTGTGGAAGACAGGGCGGTAAGATGGTAAAGACCATGGTGGAGGGAATATCCAGAGGCACTGACCCCCCTCAAAAAAAAAAAGGCTACTGCAATTCATAGACCCCCAATCCACGGACCATTTCACCAATCCCACTGAGGAGGGCACTCAGTGGATTGGACTGGGGGCAAGGAGGAGGGAAATGGAGGTTCCAACATAACAATGTTTCTAATTATTAACTATATGTGTGTATGTGTGTGTGTGTGTGTGTGTGTGTGTGTGTGTGTGTGTGTGTATGTATGCCTAGGTAATTTCAAATGCTGTTTCAGACCATGAAGTTTTCTCTACTAATAATACTACTTATCAGTGGCATTTAAAATTGATATGAGAGAATTCAGTGATATGACTCACTGTTAGCCTGACAGTATTCTAACCCATTTGCACTTGAATTTGTTTACTACGGTGGTCCTTGTCATCTCTTTTGAGCTTCCAGGTTCCAGTATTCCAGAAACCACAAGCTAGCATCATTCTCGCATACTCCACCCACATACAGCTGCTTCTCACTTCATTTTCCAGCATGGCCTCCTTCATGAGACTCAAATTCTATATTCTTTTCCACTTCCTTCGATGAGCTCTCAGATCTTGTCATCAATGTTCTTAGCTGTTCTACAGGATGTGTGGCCACTGATGGCTTTAGAGAAATGGTTCTCCTAAAATGTGAAATATGAAGTTTTCATGGGAAGAAGATATAGCTCAGGCCGGAGCTCCTGCCCTGGCCTGAATGAGGTCCTCGGTTCAATTCTTAGCACAAGAACAGGAGAGAGAGAGAGCAAACATGAATGTATATGAGAATGAATGAGGCACAGTCGGTGTTCTCCCGAGGTCCCAGGCTGCCTACTGACCCTTCAGAAATCCTCAGGGCATTCACTGGTCTGCATCTTCTACACCACAGCCAATGGGAACTATTTAGCTGACCCCACAATTGAATTCAATATAGAAGTTAACTGTTAAAGACAATGTGACGCTGTTAAGCAGTAAGAGGAGATCCATGGCTCAAATTTGCCTTCATTTAACTCGTGGGAAAACACCTCAATATGAAATGAGCTAGTAGACGAGATACTGGAGTAAGTTGAAATAAAAAATGTCATCAACGGAGCACTTTTAATAATCAATAAAATTGTACTTTATTCTGCCAATTCTGAGTATGTTATACACTCAACATTTATCTATCACATGGTCTTAAAGCAATATTTTCTCCCCCTTCCACTGAAAGGGAAGTTGCAGTTTAGAGCAATACGACATGATGTGTCTTTGCAGACACACAGGAATGGAGCCTGTGTTTGTGCTAACTGCTCCTAGCCAGACCCCGAAACAAAGCTCACGAAAGGCCATCACTGAGGACTGAGCTCCAGCACTAGGGCCCAGCAAACCACACCAAACTCCAGTGAATCACTCATGCTAGAGGCCCACTGATCACACCGAGCCTGAAGCGGGCTTGTTTCCCCAAAACACAGGCAGTTCTCGGCAGTCCATCAGAAGAGGTCCAGGTTACCTGGGCTGACACGAGACCGCTCCTTATTTCTGCCATCTTTGACCCTTTCTGCCTATGAACCAGTCTCCTCGGCCCAGCACCTGGGGACACTCATCCTGGTTTTACCCAATCACAGAATCACAAATAAGAGGAGTCTTTAAGTCTGCTTTAATTCTGTCCTTTGGCACTAGCTTCCTACACAGAACTTAATCATCTGACACTTACACGAACCTTCTCAAATGCCTACACTTAAAACAAGTGATAATTCTCAACCTAATCCAGCCAAGGAGAGCTGGATGTGCCTTGTACTGAGTGACCTTGCACTGACCCAGCCACCACATTCAAGTGCCACCCAGACAGAAAGCAGAAGGATGTGAGCCAATGAACTTGTTTCCACTCACCAAACAGTTATTGAGCTCTGTTGGAAGAAGCGCAGAAAGATAAAATAAGAATTTGTTTAAGATAAAATAAGGCTTCCAGTTTGAGTAAAGACTGCTGACTCGAAACAAGTTAAAAAAAAAAACTGTCAAGCAATATTCTGGAACAACCGACAATGCGGACCGCTACCAGTTGGCATCAATAAGCTGTTGTCTTTATTAATACTCAGAGACAGCCTAAGAACTGGGGAAAAGAAAGGGGTGGGCAGGACAGGGAATGGGGGTTCAGAAATGGACACCAATGGTCAGAGGAGGACCTGAGGGCGGGGACAGCCACGGGATGCTTGAAACTTCATCCAGAACTGTGCAGGCAACAGACACGAGCTTCCTAGTTAAGAAATCCCAGAATTTTAAAACCTTTCCTGTTTTAAAAAGCGGAACGCTGTGTCCTTGGCTGGTCTCCCGGCATTTGTCCCCACAAGGACCAGCCACCAGGGAGGCCGGACAATAATGGTTTGAAGCATGAAACACATCCAGTCCAAGTGAAGGAAAAAACCTCCTTCTTCAACTGCTTTGATTGTTCTCTCCTTTAATTACTGAATCCTGAAGCTAGAATTCTTCCCTGAGTCAAGGAGATGCTAACCACAGCCTACTTGGGAATGCATCACGCACTTTTGCTAGTAGATGGGCTCCTATTTCACAGCTCGCATTTTTCCTCTCTCTATTAACCAAAAAGTAACACTCCAGTTACACATTAAACATTTTCAATATCAACTATGTATTAGTGAAATCTCACAAATATACTAATTTTGCTTTTAAAAGTCTCCTGACTTGTTCGACTTGTATTCGTGACACTCATCAAGTGACTCTGTCTGCAAAAATGCCATATATATGATGAATGAGTTAAGATAGGGCTGTTCCCCATCAGGCTCCTCATGGCAGGTGGAAAATTATTATTGATAATACTAACACATTTAGAACGGTTTCGCATGAACTGCTCTGTTTAATCCACACCTACACTGACGCACACAAGGGAAGAATTACTTTAATAAATTAGGAAGAAGGTTCAAAGAATGAAAAGTCTCACTGAAAAAAAATACACATTGAGGAAACATGGAAACACTCTTACCTACCCAAAGTCAACTCCTTCTCTGACTCCACTGTTTTCACTCTGTTTTGGGATTACCTCATCCAGGTGGATCACCCATTCCTATCAACTGCAAGAACACTCAGCAATGTGATACTCAGTACAGTACATGCTGCTCCCCATTGTCCTGCCTTCTCAACTCAACCAGAAGCCCCCTGAGGACAAGAACTGCATACATTTATTTATTTATTTGACAGAGAGTAAGAGAAATGCAGACACAGAGAGAGAATGGGTGCACCAAGGCCTCCAGCCACTGCAAGTGAACTCCAGACACGTCTGGCCTTGTGCATTTGACTTTACGTGGGTACTGGGGAATCAAACTCCAGTCCTTCTGCTTTGCAGGCAAACACCTTAACCGCTAAGCCATCTCTCCAGCCCAACAACTATATACTTTTTAATGGTTTTAATGACACTTAGATGTCACCTGTCAAAGAACAATCTACTGGTAAATATCTCTTTGTCCTAACTTCAGCAACCAAAGCATGTCATCACCCTTAGCTTTCTACTTTCCTAGCTTGAACCAAAAAATCTACTAGGAAGTTTTATGGTTTTGTTTTTGTTATTCTGGGATTTTTTTTCCCCTGTTGTTTTGTTTGGTCATGGTGCCTAATACTGAACCTTGAATACTAGGCCTTGTGCATGCTAGGCAAGTGCTCTGTCTCAGCCTAAATCAGAAAAATCTCTGAAATCATTACAGAAGACCTCAAAGAGACTCGAAAGAGGATTTATTAATGATGGTTAAAAGTGCCTCACACCTTTGACAGGTTTGAGTCGCTTTCACCCTCCCATACATACATACCATCTTTTGCTTACTACACCTGACACACTGCCTATGTTCTGCATGTGTGTGTTGTCCATGTGTATGCATGATTGCATGTGGGCACACGTGAGTGTGTGTGTACATGTGGAAGTCATGGAACCACCTCGGGTGTCATTCTTCAGGAACATCCTCCACCTATTTTTCAGACAGGGTTCCCACATTTGCTCAGATCTCACCAGTTAGTCTAGACCAGCTGGCCAGTGAGACCCAGAGTAATCCACCAAAACTAGATGGTGGTTCCTAGTGCTGAAGACACCATGCACTTGTTATAGGATGTAGAGAAACTAAGCTGGAAACTTCCATCCTGCAGACCAGAAGGTTCTATGTAAACTGCTGGGGGATAAAAGCTACTTATAGTCCTACCCAGCTGCAAGCCCTGTATATCCCACAACCAGCCTGCCAGGTAAAATATGCAATGGGGCAGGAGTGTTATGTGAGTGAGCAACCACCTTCTGATTGGATTTGAAGCCTGCTGCACAGAGGGAGTTCATGCCCCGTACTGAAAACATGGCCAGAAGCCCATGGCTAGGAACACAGGTCCTGGTTGTATCTGGAGGGGGGGGGAGGGCTACTACGGTGGTTATGCCAGACAACATATCAAACTGCCTTCTAAATATATCTATTTGCTGTCATAGATTAGGACTGCCTGAAGCCTGGATCGCAGAAGTTTCTTACTACAGTGAGCAGTGGTTAATACAGAGATGCATTGCTGATAAACTTGCTGCGAATAACTGACCACCGTGTGCTCCCCTGAAACAGGAGCTCTACACCACCCCCTTCCAAGGCTCAGGGAACCTCACAAAGAGATGGGAAGAATGTTAAGAACAGAACAGAGAGGAGGGTTGTGAAACCTGTCTCCTGGATGTGGATGGAGTGGCCATTACAGTAGGAATTCACATCAGCTGTGGCTTCCTGCATAAGAGGAAGCTTGCCGATACTTCTCCACTGATGGGGAAGGGTACACGAGACCCCACACCTCCCAGAGTAGCTAATGGTTGCTGGGGGTGGGGGGCAGTCAGGTTCATCAGTGCTGTGGCCACAAGTTGTTTTCATTCCGTAACAGACGACCTTCCACCCATGATCGTGTAAGTGACCACGATGTGATTCTATGGGTTAAAGAAAAAATGCCCTGAGTAAGGTGGAGACTAGGGGGTAAGAAGCAGTGTTCATGGGAACAGAGGGGATAAGACAGAGTGATTGGGGGAACAGGATCAAAATACATTACATACATGTATGGAAATGTCAAAATAAATTTTAAAATTTTAAATATTTTTAAAGTCCTGTGGCAATCTTAAATCCTCAAAATATTTTCCAAAAGGGGCACACACACACACATTAAAAAAAAGGCCACTCACTTACAAAACAAAATTTAATTTAATGGAGTCTGTCCATCACCAACAGAAAAAGGTCACTTTTCTCTCATTATGTTTCCAACTGGTTTCTAATGTTTTACAGAAGTATACAACTATAGATCTGTTTTGTCCTCCAAAGGGTAATCTGGCTTTTGAGATCATCAGCCCTGACTGTCCCCTATGAAACAATCCATCCTTCAGAAAGAGTTCTCCCGGTAATTATTTTAACCTAACAGCCAATGGGGACAACCAAAGAGTTCAAGCTTTGAAGCGAATGTTCTGCTGAAGACAGAGTCATGTTATATACGCTGGAAAAATAAGATACTCCCTCGTTCTGTTTTTAGAGAACTCTGAAAATCTAGACAATATGCTTCCTTTCAAAACACCAACTGGTCTCAGAGAGAAAGAAAGAAACAGAGAGATGATCTTGCCAAGAATCATTGCTGAAGTCTCTCTTGGTAGAGCAGCCCTTTCAGAGGCTAAGTAGACTTCAAGCCAATCCTTGTTTGGATGGATGATAAATGACCTCTTATTTATTCACAACTGAATTTTTGAAACAACAACAAAAAGCTCGATTGTTTCCAGTTTCACAGGCAAGAGGACCCCTGTTGAAGTGCTAACAAATCCTGAGGGTTTTTACAGTATCTCTAGTGACTAACACAAATAAAGACAAAAAAAATTTGCAAACATACACAATTCTTCCAAGCACTGCAAGCATCCATCTAATAATAAAACATGAATCTAATTCCTTTTCATTGAAGAACCAAGTTCAAAATCAGTTCTCTAGATCTATAAATTTCACAGGGTTCTAAGAGGTGTTAAATGAAGTTCCCAGAAAAAAATAATAGGAATAAATAAAAAGGAGCCACACCTGTGCTAAAAAGTCTATAAATCCAAATGACTGAATTTTATGATCATGGAGAGTAAACATATTGCCAACCAGAGCCAAATTATTTTGCATTATTTTTAATCCCACCCTTCCTTTTCCTTCTTTCCTTTGTTTCTTGTGCCCTCCTCTTTATACAAGATCACTACAACCTTCTACAGGTTTAACAAGCGCTAAGACCTGGAAACCCTAACAGTATTACAGCTTTCCCCTCCCAGACAGTCTCCCATCTCCATCTTTTTTCAAAGAACATCTAATATTATTCCCTATCCTCACCCTCCCTAGACCCCACTTCCAATCTAAATGACAAAAATCTTAGTCTATTTTATATGATTATTGTTCCTTTTCCCTCAACAGTTATTGAAGTCAAAGAGACCTCTGTTATTAACTGGCTAACACAGCGGCTGAAGTCCCTCTTATAGTTAATACGCCATTCTGGGATTAATAGAGGCTGTATCAGGAACCATAAGCAAGCTCCTAGATGGAGGGCATCACTTCCAAAATATGCACCTGAAGATGAAATCCCAGACAGAGAACTTGTAAGACTGACTGTTCAAGAAACCAAAGAAGGCAAGCCGGGCGTGGTGGCGCAGGTAGGAGGATCACCGTGAGTTCAAGGCCACCCTGAGACTACATAGTGAATTCCAGGTCAGCCTGGGTTAGAGTGAGACCCCACCTCGAAAAACCAAACAAAAACAAACAAACAAAAAAAGAAACCAAAGAAGGCAATCCTGAACAGATTCCAAGAGGAAAAAAGATGCCCAAGGGTGATAAAGGATATGAAGTAGGAATTCACTAAATAGAGGTAGAAATACTGAATAAAAACCAAACTGAAATGATGGAAATGATAAAGCCAACTTGGTCAGGGTGGCTAATATTTTTGATGTAGCATTGTATCCGGTTTGCTAGGACTTTGTTCAGGATTTTTGCATCTAAGTTCATCAGAGATATGGGTCTGTAGTTCTCTTTTCTTGTTGCATCCTTGCCTGTTTGGGGGATTAGGGCAATGGTAGCTTCATAGAAGGTGTTTGGAAGCCTTCCCTCTTTTACTATGTTTCTAACAAGCTTCAGAAAGAGTGGTTTCAGCTCTTTGATTAAGGCTTGGTAGAATTCAGCTGAGAAACCATCTGGTCCTGGGCTTTTCCTTTTGGGAAGGTTTTTGATTACATCTTCAATCTCTGTGGGTGTGATAGGTTTATTTAGTGTTTTTATCTGCTCTGGGTTAAGCTTTGGCAGTTGGTAGGTGTCCAAAAACTTATCCATTTCTTCCAGGTTCTCTAATTTTGTGGAGTAGAGGTTTTGGAAGTATGACCTGATGATACTTCCAATGTCTTCAGGATCTGTTGTGATCTCCCCTTGTCCTTTCTGATTTTGTTGATTTGGGCTTTCTCAGTTCTTCATTTGATTAGATTGGCCAGGGGTTTGTCAATCTTATTAACTTTTTCAAAGAACAAACTCTGTATCTATTTTTTAATCGTTTTCTTTATTTCCAATTCATTAATCTCAGCTCTGATTTTAATAATTTCCTTTCGTCTTGCGCTCCTTGGGTTAGCTTTTTCCATCTGTTCCAATGATCTTAGGTGGGTGGTTAGGCGATTGATTTGAGACCTCTCTGTCTTTGATATGAAGGCATTTAGCGCAATGAACTTTCCCCTCAGGACTGCCTTCATTGTCAAATAAATGCCAAGGAAAATATGCCTCAACAACAGACCAGACCAGGGAGAGGAAAGACACTCTGAGCTTGAAGAAAAGCTGGAAGATTTGGAACATGCCAACAAGACAAACACAAGCTAACAACAAGGTACACAGGAGACATCCCCTTGTCATATAGTAATTAAAGTATTAAATTCACCTAAAGAAGTGGTAAGAAAGAAACATTTATAAAGATACATTTATCAAAGTAACAGATTTCTCAACAGAGACTTTTTTCCCCCTGAGGTAGGGTCTCACTCTATCCCAGGCAGACCTGGAAATTACTATGTAGCCTCAAGATTGCCTCGAACTCACCTTGATTCTCCTACCTCTGCCTCCTGAGTGCTGGGACTGAAGGCATGCACCACTACGCCAGGTGCAACAGAGACTTTAAAAACAGAGAGCGCTTGGAATGATGGACTTCAAGTGCTGCTAACCCACACAACTGTACTTAGAATTTCAGTCTGGAAACTCAATTAAAATTGAGATTCTATCAAGCAAGATTTGCAACACCCAAAGGCACATAGATGAACTAATTTAAATACAATTTAAAATACATATGCGTAGACTGTAAAATTGAAGCACTTCATGGTAATAGATTTATATATGTAGTTTTGGACATAAAAGTACATAAAGAAAAATTTAAAAATAAAAACACATGAAGGCAGACTACATGAAAAGAACATGAACACAGAGTGGCCAGCTAGTCTTAGGCACATGGCAAAGAACATGTAATGTGATTAACAGGAAAAGAGACATCTTTTTTCTTTCAAATTATGGTTACTTGAAGTATGTATTTTTAATTAAAGGCAGAGTAAGTACTAGCAGTGTGAACACTCAAGTGAGGTCGGCAGCAGAGAGGCAGGAGAGGGGCTCATGTGGAGCAAGTTTGTTTACTCACCCTGGATCTCAGTGGGACCTCCAGATGACATGACATTTGAGAGCACTGGGGAGCCTTGCTCAGCTCAGGGTGAGCTTAGCTCAAGGGTTTGGGGGGCTGGGAAACATCAGTGGTGACCAAAGCCACACCCTGAGTCAGTGACCAAAGGGGAATTAAGGAGTGTGGTCAAAGGAGTAAGTAAAAGAAGACTGACAAAAGAGACAGGATTCCCAAGCAGGAGAGGTGGTCAGAGACGGGGAGAGAGAGAGAGAGAAAGAGAGAAAGAGGAGAGGAGATTGTCATTTGCCATTGCACTGTGTGAAAGAAACAGAGACCCACTGTGGGCCCTAACTCTGTAGCGGTCCAACAACTGTAACCCCAGGAGGACAAGACCCCCAGCAGGGCAGGTGGGCCCTGGAAGATGACGCTGAGCTCAGATTAAACATAAATTCCTGGCTGGTTTCAGGTCCTGGAGGTCCTGGGGTTGAGAGAATGTCATTTGATTCAGCACTGGGTTTTTCTGACGGAAGCCGATGTCCTAGAATGACCTACCATATATCAATTTCTTAGCCCAAGTTGGGCAGGAAAAAAGTGCCAGAGGCTGCAGCAAAGGCAGAAGAAAAAGGCAAACAATGTTTTTTGGGTTTTTTTTTTTCATGAAATAGAAAGATTTGTAAGGCAAAACAGAAGGAAGTGAGAGAGAGAACGAGAGAGCAACATAAATGCTCAAATGTAGGGGCCTCAGATCATTTTCCATTGCAATGGATGAATTTTTCAAGATCCATTGAATCTGGATGATGGATATGGAACCTCAGGCCAGCAGTGGCCATTACCAAGGGAACATTATGGAATATTACCATAAAGAAGAACACATGTAGATTCCTAATATATAGGAATACTAGCAAGACTAGGAAAGAAAAGACCAAGTAAGTCTATAACAAGACTGACTTAGTAATTAAAAATCTTCCCACAAAAAAGTTCACATCTAAATGGTTTCACAGATGAGTATGTAAGAAATATCAATCCCTCACAAACTCTTCCAAAAAAAAAAAAAAAACATTTCCCAACTCAACCAAGGAAACCAGTTTTACAGTAAAGCAATACAAAATATTACATAAAAACTTCCAATATTCTTTGTGACTATAAATGCAAAAATCCTCCATGAAATATTGAGCAAAATTTAGCAACATAGGATCTGAGGTCATAGATCTGATAATTCATTTGAACATGTGTGCATGCGCACACGTGTGTGTGTGTGTGTGTTATGCTCTACATATATTAATGTCACCCTGTACCACATTAATATGCATAGTTACCATTTCAATCAAAAGGAAATGGGTATTTTAAAAACTTCCTAGTGAATTAGGCAGGGACTAGAACCAATAGAATGTATATGTACAATATGAAGGGGATTTATTAGATTAGTTTGCAGGATACCTGCTGGGCAGTCCAACAAGAGCTGTGTGCATGGTGGAGAACCTGAGAAGCAGGAAGTTGGTCCATCTATAAAACAGATGCCTCAACAGTCCCAATCTAGCTCTGAAGGCCTGGAAGATTCCTGGAGAGATCCTGGTCTTCAGTCCACATTGGAAGGCTGATGAAGATGGGTCCCAATGTCCACAAGATAGGGTACAGAGCAGCAAGGGCAACCAGGCAAAACCCAAACACCAAAGGTCCTGTGTTCTCTTGGAGCTTCTTTATATACAATCCTCCCTCACAGTGCATCCTTCCTGGAAACATCCTCACAGACCTGCCCAAGAAAAGCATCTGATATTTTTCTGACCAAAGTGACAGCAGAACGTAACCATCACAAGTAGTAACAGAAGTAATCTTCAACTTGGTTTTTTAAAAAGTACCAAAAAAAAAAAAATCAATCACACTTAATAATGAAAATCAGTAACAGGTTGGGTATAGCTCAAAGGTTTAAAGGCACACTTGCTTGCAAAGCCTGATGACCCAGGTTCAATTCCCCAGCACTCATGTAAAGCCAAATGCACAAAGTGGTGTGTGCATCTGAATTTGTTTGCAGTAGCAAAACACTGTGGTGCACCCACGTTCTCATCCCCCCTTCTCTCTCACCTTACAAATAAATATTAAAAAAAAAAAAACAAGGAAAGAAATCAGTAAGCAGTTGAGTGCTTGCCCAGCATGCACAAGGTTATGGATTCAATCCCTAATACCACAAAAATTAAATGATAAATAGATTTAGAAAGCAATTTGGCACTAGTGTTAAGGTTTTCCTGTGACAAAGTTATTTTTTAAAATATTTATTTATTTGCAAGCAGAGAGAGAAGAGAGACAGACAGAGAGAGAAAGAATGGGTACACCAGGGCCTCCAGCCACTACAAATGAACTTCAGATGCATATGCCACTTTGTGCATCTGACTTTATGTGGGGACTGGGTAGTTGAACCTGAGTTGTTAGGCTTTGCAGGCAAGTACCTTAACTGCTGAGCTATCTCTCCAGCCCCCTGCAGTTATTTTTTTTGATGTCCTCAGGGCAGCTCTCTGTGTTTTTATTTGCTATATCTAAATTTATTAGATTAAAAATGAAAACAAAGTAAAAAAAAAAAAAGAAATCAGTAACCAGATAAGAATGTCTGCTCTTACCACTTTTATGCAATACTGCAATAGAAGTTCTATCCAGTACAATTAGGCAAGAGAGAACATGAATGAGAATAAATACAAATATATGAATATCAAGCCATATTGAAAAGAAAGTAAATTAAATTGGCTTGCCAGTAACCTCATGACTAGCCCATGTCATATGACGGGAAAAGAAAAAAAAATTACAGTAAGATGACCAGAACTAAAAGACAAGTCCAACAAGATGGTATGTTACAAATTACTCCACAAAGACCAATGATGGTGACTATAAGCAGTGGGAGGGGGACTCTCTGTGGTAAGCCTGACATTTGCAGCGAACACATACCTACCCATGTGCTTTTAATAGGTATAAAGATTGTGCCGATGCCAACTTCCCAATTTTGATATTGTACTAGCCACAAAAGACATGGAAGCCAAGTAAAGAACACAGGACCAGACCACTCTGCTACTTTTGTACTTCCTATAAATTCTGTAATTGTTTCCAAATAAAAAAAAAGTCATTTTTAAATGAATTCTGTTTAGGACTGGGGAGATGGCTCAGTGGATATAGCACCTGCTGCTCACGCATGAAGTCCTGAGTTCAGATCCTGAGAACCCATGGTTATCAAATCCTTTCTCATTGCTGGGACAACATACTCAAACAGAAGCAGCCAAGGGAAGGAAAAGGCTTATTTTCAGCTTACAGTTTTCAGAGGAAGTCCAACATGTCGGGGGAAGCATGGCAGGAGCAGAAAGCTGATATCACACCAGCAAGAAGGAAGTAGAAAGAGGTAAATGCTAAATGCTCAGCTAGCTTTCTCGTTTTTATATGGTCCAAGAACCTAGCCCATGTGATGGTGGCCCCCCCACACACACACTTAGGATGATTCCTATTTAGTAAATCCCTAACAGACATGCCTAGAGATTTGTTTTCATGGTGTTTCCAAATTCTGTAACGTTGAAATCCGGAGATTAACCAGATAAAGCTAGATATGGTATTGCCTATCAATAATCCCATACTCTCATGGCGAGATGGAGGCAGAGACAGGAAAAGCCCCAGGAGCTCACGGGCCACCTGGCCTGGCAAATGCAGCAGCCAACCAGAGAGTGTGTCTCAGGAAGGAGGAAGGCAAGGACCAACCCCAGAGCTTGTCCTCTGACCTCCCTCCACACCTGCACCACAGAATGTTCATGCCCACACTCACACGCACACATAAAGATTGAAAAATTAATTGTATTTTTATGTCACCAGTCCTGGCAATACAGGTCTATAATTCCAGCTAGAGAGGTTGAGGCAGGAGGATCTCAAGTTCAAAGCTAACTTGAGCAGTTTAGTAAGACCCTTTCTTAAAATAAAAGGCGAAAGCAGGGGGCTGAAAACATAATTCAGTGGTAGAATAGCCTAGCATCCTCAAGGCTCCTCAGTATCAAACAAATATCCATTCTCTTTCTACATAATAACAAATGAGCGGAAATAAAATTAGCATCTACAGATGATTCTTTTGTGCATCTGGGAAATGAAACAGACACGAAAGTTAACATTAACAGCACAAGGCTCTACCACTACTCCAAACTAGACCAGTAAAGTTCCCAAACCTCAAAATTTTCAAATCCCATGTAGAACTATAACAACCATCACCTTTTCCAGGCTAGAATCCCAGGAGTTGGTATTTTTAAAAGCCACAGG
Organism: Zapus hudsonius; assembly: GCA_004024765.1. NCBI lineage: Eukaryota > Metazoa > Chordata > Mammalia > Rodentia > Dipodidae > Zapus > Zapus hudsonius. Next base: position 82 of record PVHP010028524.1, on the reverse strand, counting down.
TGAAACATTCACTGCCATACAAAGCATTGCCTCTCAAGTTCATGCTTCAGGACCCACCTGAGAAGCTCCAAAAACCAACAGT
>PVHP010028523.1:0-23033 GCA_004024765.1 Zapus hudsonius | reverse complement strand
CACACAATGCAGAACTCCAGGTCAGGGTTCAGGCTCTTCTTTTGCATATCTATCCTTAGTATTTTACATCCAAATTAGAAAGGGTCAGTCCCCAGGAGGCTAGGCCAAAGTGGTACTTCCTCTAGCCAGAAGCCTGGAGACAATTAATAATTTTAATAAATCCTTAATTCTTTTGGGGGACATTATTCAAACTACCACATGGAGACTCAAGCAACTGAGCAGGAACAGGGTGAGGACTGTTGGGAGGTAACTTCTCCAGAGATGGTTCCACTCTTGTTACCTCTCACTCCCCTGCATCTGGTACCCATGCTTCACTCCTATCCACAAGCTTGGAGCTATGAAAGACTATTTATTTTACATGAACTTGAAAGGAGGGCTTGTTCAATGTGAATCAAGCTAGTGCAAGTATGAGGACCAGAGGTAGGTTTAACAACACTCAAGATAAAGATAAAGGATGGTGGTGTGTGCCTGTAGCCTACTTTGAAAGACTCTAGGTTTTTAGAATGTATATAAAACAATAGTATTTACTGTTTGAATATGAATGATCCCCTATAGAAGCACTGGATCATTGTTTGAAGACTCAATACTAGGCTTTGGTTCTATTTTGAAGGACAGAGAGCCCTTAGGAATTGGGCCCTTGCTGGCAGATGTAGGTACTGTAGGAATATCATTATTGTTCTGTGTTCCAGGGATGCTCTCTGATGCCTGGTCTGTCAGGATTCCATTCCCTTGTTCTCCCACCATGCTGCTCTACCATGCCTTCCCAGATATGATGGCCTTCAGCTCTGAAACCATGACCAAAACGAACCTTTCCTTCATTAAATTGAATCAGTCATGCATTTCAGTCACAATTATGTGAAAATAAAAACAGAAAACTGGTCTCACCAAAGTAGACCAGTTATAACCAAAGTTATAGCCATGATAAACCTGTTCTTGGGTTATTTTTAGGCCTTTTGGCCAATTTGCATTAGAAATTCAGATAACTTGATAACAGTGTGATTAAGAAGCTCTTGAATACTGTAATCTAGATAATTTAAGCAGAACTTAATGAAAAAAATGTAATGCAAATTTCCGAAGCATCTAGTAAAGTTATGAGTGTTACTCACAATTTTATGTGTGGTTTTTGTATAATTCCCATAAATATACAACAGCTAAGAAGAGTTTTAAAGAGAATAAATTTAAAAATATATTTTCACACCAACGGAGCTGTAAAGGATCATTCAGGATTTGATGTTTGGATGCAGATATTGAATATTGCATGTTATCATTAGACTGTGACACTGAGTGCTTATTCAATGCTGAGTTTTATATGTCCATTATTATTAATTCATTTTTATATACTTAACATGTTTTAAAGGGGAGTATTGCAACTAATTTTTTTCAGGATCTTCATGTTCATAGATGAGTACATCAGGATAGAGAGGTAGAAGCAGAGATAGAGAAATTAAAAAAAAACATTGAGAAAAGAACTTGATTCACATAGAGATTTATTTTGGTTACCTGAGTAATCTCAGATATTTCATAAACAAAATCTTGTCTCTGCTTCAAAAGTCCACGCAGATTCATCACATACTTAAAATGCAAGGTATTTTCACATTCCAGCACTCACTGGCTCATTATATTCACCATCATTTACACACCCACAGATGACACTGTTTCTGCCTTTCAGGTCTTGTGTCCATTTCTGGATTTTAATTGGGTTCTTATCATCTAGTCTCTGGAAACCATCACCTGATGAAATGACCCCTGGTTCACATGTAATCACCTTGCAATTAGAACTGCATTCCCAGAACAATTGTTAGTGACTCACAAAGAAGGCCACCTTTTAAATAAAAGAGAACATAACCGATCTTTTTAAAAGCAACAATGGTGTTTTGTTCATCTTAAGATTTTTTTTGAAATTCTATGTAAATAGAAAAATTTGATCAATCTATCCAAGAAAACTGAGAAGAGAAAACTTGGTGCTCATCTCCACTTATGAACAGTCCCCGAGGGTGAGTGTACTGTCACCTTGACCTTTTCATCTCACTAACACTAGGACTACCCCCTAATATTATTTTTGAAATGTAAAAGAATTGCAATTAAAAGAATTTGGAAAGTCAGATGTACAATCTGACACAAGCCTCTCTCTCTCTTTCTCACTCTCTTAAATGAAATAAATAAATAAATATTTTTAAAATATGGAACACCAGTGAAAACCTCATCTCATTATTTTTCCTGGAAATCATATAGTAATTTCACTAAAGGAATGAGTGAAGACAGTGTAACATCAATTAGTTTAGGAAAAATAATCAGAAAATCCATGATATATTCAGGATAACAGGATATAGTACATTTATTCCCATGTTTCGTCATTACTTCATTAGTTGAAACGCTAATATTTTATTAGATAAGTTAATTTGAAGATTCACAGTATTAAAATCTACAATATTTAAATTCAAATAAGGTTCGTTGATTTTTAAAGAGAGCCATTAGAAATTAAAAAAAAAAAATCTCACCAGCACACTGGGGACATTGACGCCTCTTCACTCCCCTCTTACTGAGCCAGAGAAGAGAGAAAATTGAACTGAGTTGCTTAATATTTTTGATATTTGGGAATGCCTAAGGCTCTCTTCTACTACTTCCCTTTCATTCATAATCTTGATCTTCATGTTTTCAACTCTGCCACGTACTTTTACTTGGAAACTTTCCCTATTTGTCCTACATTTCACCTCATAAGTGTGTATTGCTGATTTCATATGCGATTTTCATAATCATAAGATTCTGATAAAACAACCTTAGCTCCTGGATGATTCCTAATTATTTTATATGCATTTTAATGAATTTACTTCCTTCTAAATAGTTCTTCCAGAGGCTTTTGGCTTTCTACTTATAAAACCATATTATTAAAGACAGGGGGAAGTAGCTCAGTAGTAGCTTGCTTGCCTGACATATTTGATCCTCACCTGCTTAAGAAATTCAGGCCTTCCAAAAATAAGTAAATCTTGCCTATATTAAATGTTTTGATAACATTTACTTTTTCTGTGTGTGAATGCTCCGGGTGTTAACTGTAGCTAAGGGGGAAATAAAGTGAAAGTGTACATTTTCCCTAGTTCCAGGTCTTAGAAAAAGGCTTTATTTTCAAAATTCAACATTGCCTGTGCGTTTTTCATTTACAATGTTTTGTGGTTATTTTATCATTACAATATAATGTTATAGTACCATAACAATAAATTTCCTTATATTCAACTTAACTATTAATAATTTTCAAGATGAAATAATATTTAATTTTGATGTGTTTTCTGCATTATTGAGATCATATTTTTTATTCTAACAATTTCTTTGTGATGCTAGTTGTCATTAATATTTTTTATTGAATTTTTATATCAGGGTCAAAATGTTGTGAATATTACCATTAGACAATAATATTATTTTTTATTTTACTTGTGAAATTTTATTTTCACAAGTTAGTAATTTGTTATTTAGTCAGTGTCTAATGACTTTTGGGAAATTGAGTATATTGAATTTATATTCATGAATACTGAGAGTTTATGTGATTATGTGGGGCCTGTAGGTCAGTGGGACAGTGTTTACTGTGACTGACCCATCAAGCAACCTCTGGTTAATAGACTTCAAATAACTGAGGTGGGGCACCAAGGCCCCCTGGCACAAGAGTTACCATTGTACTGTGGTGCAAATATTTATTAGACTTTAATTTTACACATGATATAAGCAAGCTTGCATTTGAGAGAGCAAAAGTAAAATGATAAATCAGGAAGATGCTGAGAGTGATTTATTTTCTACAAAACCCAAAACAACATAATCTTCTACTTTCATGAAAGCTCTGATCACACACATGACTTCTGTTTAACCTTAGCACTAACCCCTGACTTTGTCCACAGGCATCTCTGTTTACAGACATGGCCATTGTTGGCATTCCAACTCTAACCTTAGCTAGACATGTCTCTGAGAATCTTGTTTCAGTGGACATATTATGACTGAGAGGGTTGCTTAGGTGTACATAGTGTGACTTTTCCTGTGGCTGAAAGTCCTCTTTAGCTACACCCAAAGTTCATCCTTTGGACATTATATCCGTAGCTGTTCCAACAGTTTAGTTTTTCTAACATTTTTTCCCTCAATAAAACAAAGGACCTAAAAGAAGCATTTTGTTTGCTTCCACTATAATATCTTGATTTGGCTTAGGTTGATTTGAGATGGGATTAAAAGACTTGGAAGACTGTAAAATTATATAGGACTTTATTGCATATGTCAAATGTTCACTACGGAGAATCAATAAGGGTCTGAACCTTTTTGGAGATGACATTGTTTAATGAGAATATGAAGAATGTCAGTGACCAGCTGCTATGTATGTGAAATTGTACTTGGTGACAAAGTTTCCCACCCATTCCAATTACTAATATGATATAAAACTGATATAATTAAGTCAAAAGTATTGAGGAAAATTCCATAGAAAAATAATATAACTGACATAGATTTATGTCCTAATAGTGAAATAGCAGGACTTTCATATAAAAATGTAATTGATAAAATGGACTAAAACTTTTAGATAGTCAGATATTATTTATTTACAGGGATTTTCAGTCAGCAGAAATAACTCTAGGTTTTGTAGGACTATAGACTGAAAATTTACAAAATCCTCTTCAAGTTCAAAAGATTCATATGGTCTCATGGAAGCATTCTTTCCCAGGGCTAGATCATGGTCACCAAACTAGCCAGGGTAAGTCCATTTCCGCAAATGTTTGATGAATTAATTTTTTTTGCAGGAGTTAATGTGATTATATGTGTGTAGCAAAATTCTAATGAATGATGACATACAATTCCTGATCCTACTTATCATATTTGGATGTTGTTTCAATGGTAGTTTAGCAGGAATTTGTGGAAACTCTGAAACATAATATGTGTGCTTATACTGATGGAAATATGTGGATATGCATACCACAGATCATGATGGAAATAGTTCTAACAGTATATTAACCAAACTTAGATTATAAGTCTGAAAATCTTGAAAGCAGTTGTGGGTGATGCTGTTACCTTGGAAGAAAGCATTCACCCCCCCCCCAAAAAAAAAAAAACTACCTGTATAAGCAAAGGGTATGTTTTGGCTTACTGACTCCAGGGGAAAGTCCATGATGGCAGGGAGAAACATGTCATGAGCAGAGGGTGGACAACATCAGTTGGGTAACAGTGTGGAACACTGGCAATGGGAAGCTACTGTAACACTCAAAAGTCTGCTCCCTTTCAGGAAGGAGATAAAGGGAGAATTTTAAAACAATTCCCAAATTGCCATAATCTCAGAACCTAGCCTTTCATAAAACTTGAGTTTTTGAGGGATACCTGAATCAAACCACAATTTTGGCTTGGCCTAAAGACCCATGTATTTTACCACACACTGAGCCAGAATTTGCTGCAGAAGGACATTACAGATGTAGTTCACATATGCTAAAACTTGATTTTCGGTAATAGAATTTATAACCCACAATATGAGTGGACTTTACCCACCATGTAAACAACCTTTATCAAATACTAAAATTACTATGAGAAAGACTTTTCTGCAGACAATCTGTTATATGTATGTGTAGGTTTCAAAGCTACAGACCATTCTTTGGCACAATGAGTGGAAAAAAAATTCTTAAATTTTTTTTCTCCTATGTTTCTCCCCATATTTTCTGTCCTGTTCTCTGTCACATTTTATCTGTGTCTTTCACTTTCAAATTTTTTCCTCCATCATTTATCATACAAGAATGCATAGATGTAAGATGAAAATAATCACTCTCTAAATGCATATTGTATGGACATAAATTCAAATATGGAATAATAGTTTCATATAAGTATTTTAAAATACTTTACTCCTTACACTTCTGTAAACATTCCAGATTGATAAGGATAAATTATTTATAAGCAAAACTTAGATACATTAACAAATTTACTCTTACTGAAAATAAGTAAAGTCATAAGATGGATATTACAATGGATACTGAGGAACAGGGCTAAAGTCTTTTGAAAAAAATATGTACTGTCCCACTGTCTTAATAACTGTCTATATTAGTCACTTAGCATTATAAAATACACACAACAAAAAACATATACTGGAAATATTACACATAAAGGACAGTAATATAAAACATAATTAATACCATTCAAGAAAATATTAGTTATTTTAGAATTTATTTTGTGATTTTTTTTTCTGTTTCTCTGCTTTTCTTTTCCAGATAAACCAGCATTGTCAGACCATGGACAATTCTACCCAGGTGACTGAGTTTCTCCTGGAGTTTTTTGCTGAGGCTTGGGAGCTCAGACTGCTGCTCAGCACACTGTTCCTGCTGATGTACCTGGCCACCCTGCTAGGGAACCTCCTCATCATCCTGGCCACCACCCTTGATCAGAACCTGCACACGCCCATGTACTTCTTCCTCAGGAATCTGTCCATCTTAGACATGTGCTATGTTTCTATCACTGTCCCCAAAGCCTGCATAAACTCTCTCACTGACAACAGGGCCATTTCTGTGGCTGGGTGTGCAACACAGATCTTTATGGTACTTTTCTGTACATGTACTGAGATTCTGTTTCTCACTGTAATGGCTCAGGATCGCTATGTGGCCATCTGCCAGCCCCTCCTCTACCATGTGATCATGAGTAACCAATTTTGTGTTCAGATGGCGCTGGCTTCTTTATTTGGCAGTCTTATCTTTGCAAGCACACTCACAGGCACCACATTCCAGCTGTCCTTCTGTCAGTCTAACAAGGTCCCTCTGTTCTTCTGTGACTTCCCCTCTCTGCTGAGGCTTTCCTGTTCAGACACCTTTACCAACAAACTCTTACTTCTTCTTATGGCCATAGTAATTAGTGTCAGCTGCTTTTCCTTCATCACCATATCATATGTTCACATATTTTCTACGGTGTTGAAGTTTCCTACCAAAGAAGAACGAGGAAAGGCTTTTTCAACCTGTGTCCCTCACATTGTTGTGGTCTCTGTATTTCTTAGTTCTGGGGCCTATGTGTATCTTAAACCTCCAGAAGTCTCTGAAGTGCTTCAGGACATGGTTCTTTCTGTATTTTATAACATTGTTCCTCCATTCTTAAATCCCGTCATTTACAGTTTTAGAAACAAACAGATAAAGAAAGCTGTGAGGAAAATAGTACTAAGATGCTTTTATTCAACAAAGTTATAAAGATCAGGGTGCAATTCTCCTGTGTGGTCACTAAGATCCCAAGTATAAAATTACATAATTTATCTGAGATTGGTGTGTTTTACTACCAACCCAGAAAGCATGTTACTTAGATATGAGTTGTAAACATCATGACAACATTCTGTCAAACACTTATCATATAACTGAACAATTATTTTTTAAAAGATACAACCACTATGAAAAGCAGTGTGGAAATCCTGAATATGATGGATATAGAGCTACCATCATAAACAGTTATCCTTCTACTGGCCATATACCCCCAATTTACTTCACCGAAGCACAAAGACATTTGCTCAACCATGTTTATAGCAACTCAATTCATAAAATGAACAAAGAATTGGAATCAACTCAAATGCCCATCACTGGACGATTGCATATCAAAGTTGTGTGACCTATACACTATTGAATTCTACTAAGTTGGAAGGAAAAATGACATAATGAAATTTAAAGAAAAGAGGATGAATTTGGAGCAGATTATTCTTAACTACATCACACAAGAGCAGAGAGTCAAGTGCTGCTTATTCTCCCTCGTATGTGGTTCCTAACCAGGCTAAGCATAAACATTAAAAAAAAACCTGTCAGATGAATTGAGAGATTAACAAAGGTATCAAAGGAACTAGGGGATTGTGGGGGGTGGGGAGGCAGGGGAACTTAAACAATTAACCAATAGGGAAGGATACATTAAAAACCTTATTTTCATGCAGTAAGTTCTCTAGTACGCTGAGGGCCTCATCAGGTAAAAGAGGCCCTGAATAGGGCAGGAGGTGGCCTAACCCCAAGACAAATGGCTCTGGCATTTAACTCCATTTCCCAGTCTTTGGTTAATTCCCACACTGAGCTGTTTATCAAAGAGACCCATGAGGTCCCCCAAAACAAGACATACTTTTATGAAAGTTCCTGAATATCTGCCCCTGTAAAAGGTAAGACCCTTTTGATGAAGACACCACAGATTGTCATCCTACAACACCCTGAGACCCTGCTCAATCAAGAATGGTATCCATCCCCCAGATGTTAGCATGTGTAGTGCTGGAAAGTGCTACATTAGTTGCCAGGGGAAACTGGCAAAATATATTCCAAGAAATAGGTCTTCGATAGAAAAGATTAAATGATGCTACAAGAATTATGAAACCTGGTAGATACAGTATCAGCATGAAGTGCTCACCCATGCAATAGTGGCACTAAACCTGGGTGGGTAATCAATAGCTTGTTAATTGGCTAAGAGATTTATTGAGAGGCAGGTAACCCTTAACTGGAACACGGATCCATAGCACTCCCATATGAAAACAAAGATCCTGGTCTCCATGAGGAAACCCCGAATAACCAGAAATCTACAGAAAGGCTATACCAGTAGAATTTCCACAGATTAACCATTTGTCTTATTTAACCTATACTGATCTCACTATCTGTTGGTGATTCAGTTTGTATATTTCAGCAGTCAGGGACACTGTGAAAAACCCAGAACTGTGGAAAACACTAGGACCTGAGATATTACCTGTCACCCAAGCAGGAGATAATCCACTCCTAATTTATGATATAGTGCCCAAATGAAACCTTAAAGGAAGTGGTGAGATGAGCAAGAGACGTACTTCCATAACAAATCAGATAACCTGTGAAAGGATAATGGAGACAGACACTAAGGAACCTAACACAATCTTAAGCAGAAATCCAGAGATTCTTAAAATCTCAACAGTAAATCAGTCCTAAAACTCACCCACCATGAATGATTCAGCCAACTGAGCGGAAGAGGATGTGGAAAGATTGTAAGAGCCACTGTGGGGAAGCGAGAGAGGAAAAAAAAATCTGGCTACCTCTTGTATAATCCATAACCCCATATCCCATGGACAGGTTCAGAAAGTCCACATAGGAAGGCCCCCATCCATGTGTGAACAGGGAAGAGGGAAATGGGGATACCACCATAAAACATGCTCAGGCAATATATCTAATTTTTATAATAAATATGAAAATAATTAATATTTTATATTATATTGTATACATAATGTTTGATTTGATTAATATATACAATGCCTAAATAAAAAATAGAGTAGTTATCATTATATCTTTTTAATCATATAATTCATTTTTGAAGGGTTTTAAATTTTACATGCTTTTTGATTAGCTATAACCAATTAAACACACTTATTGTAAATACATTTAAAATAAATGCATTTATAGCTCATATTTATGTGTGCAGATTTCACACAGGTTACCTTGAAAAAAATTAAGTGATTTTTTAAAACCAAATTTCTGATTGATTAAATGCAACCTAAATTTAGATATTTGAAATATATATACTTGGAAGTAAATACGTCTAAACAAGATCATTTAAAAGATAAATTGTTGAAGCTTTTTAGAGTAATTTGTGAACAGGAAATACTTCCAAACTCATTCTATGAAGCTTGCATCATCTAAAACTGGGCAAAGATAAATCTGGAAAGGAAAATAAAAGGCCTATACACCTGATGAACTTAGATATAAAAATTCCTAATAAAAATCCTTGCAAACCTAATGCAACAACATAATAAAAGTATTATCCACATAGTCCAGGTATGCTTCATCCCAGGATGCAGAGTTGGGTCAACATATGGAAATTAATTAACATAATTCACCACATTAATAAACTTAATAACAAAAAACACATGGTCATCTCAATCTATGCAGAGAAAGCCTTTGAAAAAATCATGATCAAAACATTTGAAAGCCTTGAAATAGAGGGCCTATACTTCCACATAATTAAAGCCATATACAAAACTCCTAAAGCCCAAATAATACTCATTAGGGAAAGACTCAAGGTATTCCTACTAAATTTGGGAACAAGGCAGGGGTTCTCACTCTCACCACTGCTCTTCAACATAGTATTGAAGTTCTAGCCAATACAATAAGACAGGAGAAAGACATAAAAGGGATACAAATTGGAAGGGAAAAAATGAAAATATCCCTTTTGCAGATGACATAATCCTATGCATAACAGACATGAATAGTATCAGTAAATTCCTGAAAATGATAACTACTTCAGCAATGTGGCAGGAGACAAAATTAACACACAAAAATCAGTAGCCTTCGTGTAATCAAATGCCATGCATACAGAAATAGAAATCAGCAAAACAGTCCCATTTTAAAAAATATTTTATTTATTCATTTCCAAGCAGAGAGAGAGAGAGAGAGAGAGAGAGAGAGAGAGAGAGAGAGAGAGAGAGAGAGAGAGAGAGAGAGCACCCTTGTGGGTAAACAGTCCCATTTTCAATAGCCACAAATAAAATCAAATACCAAGGGAAAACACTAACCAAGGATGTGACAGACTTTTAAAATGAAAACATAAACATGTTCAAGAAAGAAATTTAGGATAACCTAAAAGATGGAAAGATCTTCCATGCTCCTAGATAGGTAGAATTAATCTTGTGAAAAATGGCAATACTTCCAAAAGCTATATACAGTTTCAATGAAATACCAATAAAAATAGCAGCTTCATTCTTTGCAGACATAGAAAAATAATCTCTAAATTTATTTGGAATGGTAAAATGTCTCAGATACCCAAAGGCATCCTAAGTAAAAGAAGCACATCAGGCAGCATGACCATACCTGATTTATCAATATATTACAAATCTATAATAACAAAAACAGCATGGTACTGGAAAACAAATAAACAGATAGAACAATAGAATAGAATTGAAGACCTAGCCCGAAGCTTGAGCAACTATAGTTACTTCATATTTGGCATAGATGCCAACAATATAAGCTGGTGTAAAGACAGCATCTTTAATAAATGGTCCTGGACAAATTAGATAAATATTTTCAAGAAAATGAAATTAGATCCTCTCATCTCAGCATGCACAAAAATCAACTCCAAAAGGATCAAAGATCTCAACCTAAGACCTGAATCTCTGAAAACCCTGGAAGAACACTTTGAGGGAACTCTCTATGAGGTAGGAATAGGGAAAATCTTCCTGAACAAATCTCTCATAGCCCAGGAAGGGCAACAGTCACTTAACCAATGGAATCTCATCAAGTTAAAAAGCTTTTGCACAGACAAGCATACTATATACTCAAAGCCAATAGACCACCATCAACAGGGAGTTAATCTTTGCCAGGTATAATATGGATAGAGGTCTAATAGCTAGACCATACAAAGAACTCAAAAAATTACATGAAAACTTATCTAATGGCCCTCTCACAAAATGGGGAACTGAACTCAACAGGGAGTTCACAGAGAAAGAAACACAAATGATCAACTCACATTTGAGAAAATGTTCAAACTCATTAGTCATCAGAGAAATGCAAATCAAAACAACAATGAGATTCCACCTTACTCCAGTCAGAATGGTAATCATTAAAAAAATCTGCCAACAATAGATATTGGCGAGGATGTGGGGATAAAAGGGACCCTCATTCACTGCTGGTGGGAATGCAAACTTGTACAACCATTATGGAAAGCAGTGTGGAGGATCCTGAACAGGATGGGTTTAGAACTACCAGTGGACCCAACTATCTCTCTACTGGGCATCTAACCCAAAGTTTTTTCACTGAAGCACAGAGACATTTGCTCAACCATGTTTATAGCAGCTCAATTCATAATAGCAAGGATTTGGAATCAACCCAAATGCCCATCACTGGATGAATGGATATCAAAGGTATATTATACACTATGGAATTCTATGCAGCTGAAAGGAGAAATGACAATGAAATTTAAAGAAAAGTGGATAGAATTAGAGCATATCATTCTTAGCCTCCTTACACAAGAACAAATAGACAAGTGATACATATTCTCCCTCATGTGTTTCCTAACCAGGTTACAATGGAACATTAAAAAATCTGTCAGTAACCAGAAAGACTGTAAAAAGGAATGGAAAGAATGGGGGCGGAATGGGAGGGTGGTGAGAACTCATACAGTAAACTAAACTAATATTGAATTAACACCATAAAACCCTAGCTTTTATACAGTAAGCTACTGAGAAAGCTGAGGTCATCACCTGGTACAAGGGGGCCATGAAAAGAATGGGAGGAAGCCTAACCTCAAGAATAATTGCTCAGGAGTGCATCTCCCTGTTCCAGTTATTGATTCCTTCCCACTTTGAGCTGTTGATCAGAAATCCACAAGGTCCCCAAAATGAGATACACTTCTGAAAAAGCTCTTGAATACATGTCCCAGGCCTAATGTAAGACCCTATTGCTGAAGAAATCACAGAGTGTCATCAAACACCAATAGATCCTACTAGATCCAGAATGGTAATCAGCTCCCAGATGGTAGCATGTGTAGCAATGGAAGGTGTGGCATGAGCTACCAGGGAAAATTGGTCAAGGATGTTTCGAGAAAGCAGAGACCACTATCATTCAATATAGACACTTGTCACAAGAATGCTGAACAAACTATATGGAAGAGACCAGAAAATTAAGAAATGCTCTCTGTGCAATAATGGTCTTAAACCTAGGAGGGTAATCAAAAGTTTACTGATTTTCTAAGAGATCCACTTAGTGAAAAGGAACCCTTAACTGGAACTGGAATCCTTAGCAAAATCCTATGGGGACCAAGATCTTGGGCTCTTAGGGGAAATTCCCACCACCACAGAGCTACACCCATTAAGAGCTAGCCAAAATAGCAATGTTGTCTCATTTAACCTATATTGATCTCACTCTCCAATGGAGATTCTGTTTGTATTTTTTCTGAAGGCAGTGAGAGAGCCGGGGACAACCCAGTTCCACCAATATGACATTGGATGATGGCTGACATCTTGGCTGAAGACAAACCACACCTAGCCTTCACACAGGATGGAAATGAAACATATGAGAAAGTGATGAGAAAAACAGTAGACAAATCACCACAGCAAGTCTGATAGCCCATGAAAGGTCAATAGAGACAGAAACCAAGGATAACTAACACAACCCAGGACAAAGGTCCAGAAATAATTAAGATCTCAACAACAAAGCAGACTCAAAACTCACCCACTATGACTCAGGGAACTGAGCAAAAGAGGGTGTGGAAAGATTGTAAGAGCCATGGTGGGGGAGAATATCCAGAGACATTGCCTCCATCAGCAACAATACACAGAGGGTGAAGAAAAAGAAAGAAAGAAAAAGATACATTGAATCAACGAATATATTTCAATATATTTAGAATTAGTAAAATATATATCCTTAAAAGGAGTCGAGAAAATGTAGATTCCAGCTCCTTGTCTAAGGGAAAGAGGAATAAACTGACTTGAAGGTAGTTTCCTTGAAAGGTTTATCTTGTTGTTTTTATATAAGAAAGCCATATTTCTGGGGAATGTTGTTTTCATTTCCCTTTCCTTTTCTTTTTAATTTATTAATTAGAAAATTGTAATAAATTATGTGTTGGTACCACTGGTTTCCTCCTCCCTGCTTAACTTCATTAAGGGCATTCCTCAATGGGATGCACCATGGTATTGTGGGCTATGAGTTGCTGTGTGTGTAGGAGGTTGTGGGGCAATGCTTCTGGATATTTCTGCCCACCTTGGATCTTCCAATCTTTCTGCCCTCTCTTCTGCGAAATTTCCAGGATCTTGGTGGGTGTGTTTTAATTGTCCTATAGTATTGATATCAAGCTTCTGAATTGCTGCTGTGGTAAGTTTTGAGCATCTTCAATACTTCCATCATGATGGCATAGGTTGTCAGGCATGCTGTGGGAACATCGTTCATCATTCATCTTGCCAATTCCTCTGTAGTTTCATATGGGCACTAGCCAAGGGATGGTTCATTTTTTACCAGGTGGTCAATAATCATTTCTGTTTTTTTTTTGATAGAAGTAGATTGTCCTCCATTCACACTGAATTCTAAAAAATAAAAACAGATTCTCCAATGGAGAGTCAGATCACCATAGTTTAAATGCGATAAACACTTTATTTGGAGAGATTTTGGTCGGTGTAGCAACTCTTTTTAGACCCAAGGCTAGGTGTACCTTCTTGTTAGAGTTCAGATTCTTGGTCTCCTTAAGATTTTGGCTTGGGTCCCAGGTACAGCTATGGGTTCCTTACCAGAGAGCAGATCTTTTAGCCAATTAGAGAGCCCTTGGTTTCACACCTATGTTGGTGCCACTATTGCACAAGTGTGTTCTTCTTGCCATGCTGGTTGTTCTAAAGCAGTACCTCTTGCTTTTTTCCAACACTGTTGTCTGATTTTCTCTAGCAACATATGTATCTATGTATGTGCTAAATATCTGGGGACTGGCTTCCATTCAGGCTCCAGCTGTGTGCTCTTCGTGTTGTGTGTTTGCAGCATATGAGTTTCCTCATCAATGTTGTCTTATGTTTAATTTTAATGGGTCATCAATTTGCTTTGAGAGAATCCTGCTTTATTTTAGGACCTTGTAAATATCTCCAGTCAACAGCTCAATATGGGTAATAATTGATTTCCAGCATTGTGAGTTTCAAACTTGAGCCAAATGTTTTAGGGTTAGACTTCACCCCACCTCTTCAGGGCACTTCTAACTAGAGGACAGCTCCATGTTCCTTTGGAGGGTTGTTGTAGTTATTTTCTCAATGTTTCACAGAAAAGAACCAGAACAAAAGCAAACTGAGTGGAGGAAAGGGTTTATATTGGATTACAGACTCAAGTGGAAATTCCATGATAGCAGGGGAAATGATGGCATAAGCAGAGGCAGGACATCACCATAGGTGAAGGATGGTGTGCCAAAAAGTGTCAAGGAGAAATTAGCTTTAATTCCCTTAAACTCATAGACAACAGCACACCTCCAGTAAGGTTTGAATTTCAAAACTGTCATTAGCTATGGTTCAAGCATTTAGAACACATAAATTCATAGGGTATACCAAATCAAACTGATACAATCTGCCCATGTTCTCCCACCCCCATAAACTGATAAGCACACATGATATAAAATGCAAAGCATTGAGTCTAACATTAAACATCTCCAATGTAATTCTATCCCAATGATATTCAAATATCACCTAATCTAAGGTTTTAAAACTGAGCCACATACTACTACTACTACTACTACTACTAATAATAATAATAATAAAACAAAAAAGACAAACAAACAGATAATGGTACAGTAGATTTCTACTGTAAAAAATTTCTTTGGTCATAGAAAAGAGAATTTGTACCAACACAGTATTTAAAACAAAAAGGACAAACATCAAACTAATTCCAAATCCGATATTTCTAACCAGTAACAAGTAACCTGGAGTTTCAGTCCCACTTCTCCTGCTTTCATATACAAGGTCCAGAAATACTTTATCAGGTCCTGGAAGCTCTTCTTGACATTCAACCCACATTCCTGGCATTTTACTGGGTCTCCACTACATTGAATTTCCACACAGGCAAATCAACACTCCTGTTTCATACTGCCCATGGCCATTTTCAAAAATAAAATTGTGTTTCAAATTCAATGACTCTCTCTTCTTGTATTTCCTATACTCCATATTACTAGTTGGGCCACTAACTTGTTAATCCCATGTGGAACAAAGACAACTTTGAAGAGGAAAGTTTCAACATCCAGGTTCCCCACTTCAAGAGTATGTGATCTTCCTGCTGTCCGAATACACATGGCCCAATCTCATTTTAGATTTAGTTTTGTATATATCTCTTCCCACTGTCCCATTCCCTCCCCACCCAAACACCTTCCTCCCTAATATTTGCTCCTCCAGGTTGCTGTTTCCCTTCATCCCCAACAACATCTATTGGTGTTAGACTTCTTAAGGATTGCCATCCTAGCTTCAGTAAAGTATTTTCTCATACATGCTTCATTTTTCATTTCCCTGATGTTCAAGAATACAAACATTTTCTTATATGATAGTCATTTGTATTCTTCCTTTGTGAATCCAAATTCATTTTACTATCCCATATTTTGAGTATCTTTTATTTTTTCTTCATATTGTTTTATTCATTCATTTTCCATGTTTTTAAGCTTTAAAATATATTATTGCAACTAACTTCTTTCAGGATTTTTATCTTCATAGATCAGCACCTCAGGAGAGATGGAAAGAAGAGAAAGTGTTTGTGTATGTATGTACGTGTGTGAGAGAGAGAGAGTAAGAGAGAGAGAGGTAGAGAGAGAAGTTGGATTACAGAGATATCAATTTGGTTTATTTGACTGAATTGAGATATTTAATACATAAAATCTTGTGTCTCCTTCTGTAGCCCACATAGATGCCTTATCACACTCTTAAATAAGGGCTATTTTCATTTTCTAACACTGACAGGATTATTATTTTCATTATTACTTAGACCTACAGTGATAATATTATGTTTGATATTTAGCCCTTGTGTTCATATCTAGGATTTTAATTGGGTCATTTTCACTCTTTCTCTGGAGTTCATCACCTGATTAAATTACCCCTGGGTCACTGGCTATCACTACACAGCAAACTGTGTTCCCAGGAGTATTGCTAGTGAATCACAAGGAGGCTCTCATTTTATATAAAACAGAAGGGTTTCTGATTTATTTTATAAATGCAACAAGTTTATTTGTCTAGTATTTCTTAAAATCATATGTCAATAATTAAATTTGATTAATTCATCATGAAGACATTCATCTGAGGAAGTTCACAAGTGAAAGGTTTGCCCTCATTCTAGATCATGAATAATTTCAGGGGTGAGTTTACTGTGATTATTGACTGCTGTTATTTGACATTTTCCTCTCAAGCACACTTGTATTTCCCATTAATATTTTACTTCATTTTGAAAAAAAATTCTTAGAAATTACACAGAACTATAATGAAATACATAAAATAATGTTGAAAAACCAATTCATGTATTTTTCCAGTTAATTAATAATTTCACTAAGAGAATGATTGAAGATAATGTACTCTTGAATGGTTTAGGATAACTGTAATGACAGAAATTCATGTTAATTATTTTATAGTAGCTTAACTTTGAAAGACACAGCAACATATAAAACCAAAGTATGCAGAGGTGTCATTTTCTACATGTAAATTCATATTTTTATAGACTGAAGAGGGTGATCTACAGTAGCTTGCTAGCATTTTAGATTCTCAGCTCCTCAGGAAAGTCAGGCACTCTAAAAATAAGCAAATTTTATCTATGTTTTATATTTTATTAACATTTACTTATTTTTTTCTCTATATGTATGCTCTGGATAAACCTTCTAGTTGATTAAAAGATGAGATCAAAACATACATCATTGAATTATGCCAGATCTTAGAAATTTTCATTAATGATTTTTGTTGTTTCATACAAATATATTATTTTATTGTACCATAACAATAAATTGACTTCTATTTGATCTACTAATGATTTTTATATTGAAATAGCATTGATTTTATGAAATTTTTTCCTGCTTCTATTGAGATTTGCTCTGAGTTTAACTGTTACACTTATTAATATATTGATGATTATGCATATGTTAAACATTCTTCCAATTCAAGATTTCAACTTACTTCAGTAGTTTGTTGCATTGAATTCTTAGAAATATTCCTAGTTTGTTGAAGTACAGCTATCATTTTTTTCAGAATTTTTGTATCTATATTTCTCAGTGATTTCAAATATTTTTTTTTTACATTTTTCTGTGGTACCTTGGTCATTTGCTTGGTATATAGACATTGATAATTTAATTTAAATTTGTTTATGAATGTTTCTTTATCATTCTTTCTTTGGAAAAAAATCCTTTAATGTTTATTCAGTTTACTCATGACAATATCTGATTCTCAAGTTTTGTGGGGAGGCTTTAAATGACAACTCAATGTCTTCATTTGTTATGGTCTTTTATCATTTCTAAGTGTACATGATTAGTAATATATGGTTTAAACTTCTAGAAATTTCATCATTTCTTCTGCTTATTGAATTAGTTTGCTTATAAGTGTTAAACCTGTTCCTTTTATTTCTGTAGCATTATTTTCAGCCTCTCGTTTTGCAATTTTTTTTATTTTAAATTTAATATTTATTGTCCATAATGAGTTACATTATTTAGTGGGCAAACCATGCGTTATTATCCCGACTTCCCCAATTCCCCCCCTCCCCATCCCTGATCAGTTGTATATCCTCCTTCGTGGGCTGTCTGTATTAGTCTCGTTTTGCAATTTTACTTACAAAAATTATGTCTTATTTTTCATTAGTTCATCAATTTTACTAATAATTATATCTTTATAATATTCCATCTTTTTTATATTTCTATTTTATATAATTTATATCATATTTTCTATTTCAGGATCATGTTTAAGCTCTAATATTTATTTCCTTATTTTTTTTCTAATTTGGGCTTAATAAAAGTTGTTGCTTTTGTTTACCTGTTGTAAAGGTTTCCTTTTGAAACATTCATTTTTTTAAATTATTGCTTATATTTTTTCTCTGTCATTTAGTGTAGTGTTTGCTACTTCCAATAATTCTCTTGCTGTATCTTTTGTTCTGATCTATTTCCCAGTTGATATTTTACTTGTACTTTATTATTTTTTTTAAAATTGATTTGGAAATATTTCTGATTTTTTCTCATTTTCTTTTTGTTGTAATTCCTACTTATCTTGTAGTTGGAAAAGGAATGTATTCGTTTGAATCTTCTTAAAATTTGTTAGGACTTACTTTGACTTATAATGTGGTTTGATTGATTTGTATAATCAGACAATTTCAAGGCTGGGTGCTGCTTGCTGAACCCCAGGTACTGCTTCAAATGTGTACACCTACATGGATATTAAATGTGACTCTATATACATCATTGAAACTGTACACATCACAGACACTGTGCACATCATAGAAATCAATTCTGAGCTCTTGCAGCTTGATTCATCTGTTGATGGAATTTGAATTCAGCAAATTTTACACTCTAAAAATGTATAAAAGAGTTGGAGATATAGCTACTATGATAAAGACACTTGCCTGCAAACATGATGGCCTAGGTTCAAACCCCAGTATCATGTAAAGACAGATGCAGAAAATAGTGCATGCATTTGGAGTTATTTGTAGTGGCAAGATTTCCTGGTATGCTCGCTTTCTTTCTTTTCTTTCTTTCTTTCTTTCTTTCTTTCTTTCTTTCTTTCTTTCTTTCTTTCTTTCTTTCTTTCTTCTTTCTTTCTTTCTTCTTTCTTTCTTTCTTTCTTTCTTTCTTTCTTTCTTTCTTTCTTTATCCTTTCTTCCTTCTTTCTTTTCTTTGTCTTTCTTTCCCTACTTGCAAATACATATTTTAAAAGATATTCTAATAATAATATTTGTTTCCTGACAGCATCTTATTTTTTATTTCATGCAAAAACATTCACTTTAACACCTTTGCATTTTATGTGAAGTATTTTAGAATTTACTTTTTAATTATGCATAGATATTATGAAAATATGTTAGATGCAATGGGTCTAACTCTGTCTCAGAGTACAGGCACCAAGTGGGAGAGGTGAGCATGCTTACCATCTTGGACAGCACAGGCAAAATAATGCTCATGATGTTATGCCTCATGTAGACCTTTGGTATTGGCTGATTAATCATGTTCCCAAAAGTGAAATATATATGAAACCCACTAATGTCCTCCTTGATTTCTTTATGCAGAAAAATTCCAGAGCAAAGTAATGAAAGGCTACTGTGCATTATAGTAGCAGAGAATCAAGGTCTTTAAACCAATTTCCAGACTTGAGCCAGCTTACAGATCCAGTGCCCCTTGAAGGAAGGGGTAACTAGTTCAACCTTGAAGAAGGACCCTCCTATAACACCCAAATGTTTTAATGTTAAGCTTAGTTCTATCCTTTCTCAGAGGGACCTATGGTATTTTTTTGCTAGAGTAACTGTGAATTGGGGGAAAAGAAATAAACACACCTTTTTAGGCCTATTAGAAAATGGCTCTGAAATTACATTGATTCCAATGGACCCTAAGCAGCATTTTGGCCCTCCAATTAATGTAGGTGCTTATGTAGGTTAGATTGGAGTCTTATCACACTTCGACTGACAGGGAGTACAGTGGGTCCCCAAGCTCATCCTGTGTTTATTTCACAAGTCCCCGAATGCATAATTGGTATAGATATACTTAAGGTTTGGCAGAACCCCAACATTGGTTTCCTGACTTGTAGAATGAGGGCTATTATATTTGAAAAGGTCATATGGAAGCCATTGGAGCTCCCCTTGCCAGGAAAAATAATGAAACAAGATAACGAGTGATTGCAGAAATTAATTTCCAATATAAAGTACTTGAAATATGCAGGGTCATGGTTCCCACCACGTCTTCCTTCATGACTCCTATTTGGACAGTTAAGAAGAGAGATGGATTTTGAATAATGAGGGTGGATTATTGCAAACTTCATTAGGTGGTAACCTCAAGTACAATAGCTGTCTCTGATGTGTTTTTTTTTTACTTGAGCAGATTTACATATCTCCTGATACCTGGTACGCAGCTATTGATCTGGTGAATGCTATCTTATCCATACCAGTACAGAAGGACCACCAGAAACGATTTGCTTTGAGCTGGCTAGGTCAGCAGTACACCTTTACTTATTTTATATTTTAACTCTCCAGCACCGTGTCACAGTTTAGTTAGAAGGAATATTGATCACTTGTCTCTTCCACAAGGTGTCAAATTGGTTCATTATATAGGTGATATTATGCTGGTTGGTTCAAATAAGCAGGAGGAGGCAAGCACTCTGGAATTGCTGGTCCAGCATATGCACATCAGGGGATGGGAAATAAGTTCATCCAAATTTCAAGGGCCTACCACTTCAGTAAAATTCCTAGGAGTTCAGTGGTGGGGAGCAGTGGTGGGTTATTTTCCTTTTAAGGTGAAGGATAAATTGCTGCACCTGGCCTCTCCTACCACTAAGAAAGAAGCACAATGTCTATTAGGCCTATTTGGATTTCGGAAGCAGCACATTCCCCGCTTGTATGTGTTATTTGATCCCCTATACAGAGTGACTGAAAAAGCTGCTAGATTTCAGTGGGTGTTAGAAGAAGAGGAGGCAATTTAATAGGTCCAGGCTGCTACGCAGGCTGCTCTGCTGCTTGGGCCATATGATCAAGAAGATCCCATGGTACTTGATGTGTCAGTGGCCAAAAGAATGGCTTATTGCTGCCTCTGGCAAACCCACAAGGTGAATTACAACAGAAGCCTTTGGGATTTCAGAGAAAGTTTTTGGAAGTATTGCCATTTTCACAATATTAATTCCAATGATCCATGAGGAGCATGGGAGATTTTTCCACCTTTTGACATCTTCCTCAATTTCCTTCTTGAGCATTTTTATGTTTTCATTATACAAATCTTTCACATCCATGTTTATTGTTATACCAAGATATTTGCTATTTTTAGACTGATGAAAAAGGGACTATATCACTGATTTATTTTTATGTATGCCTGTCATTTGCATACAGGAAGGTTACTAATTTTTGTGGGTTAATTTTGTATCCTCCCACTTTGCTGAAAGAATTTATCAACTTCAGTAATTTAATTCTACTATCCCTTGAGCCTGTTTTGCATAGGATCATGTCATCTACAAAAAGGGATAGTTTCACTTCTTCCTTTCCAATTTGAATCCCTGTATATCTTTTCCTGTCTTATTGCTAGGGCTGGGAAGAGTAATGGTGAGAGTGGGCATGCCTGTATTGTTTCTGATTTTAGTGGAAACTCATTAAGTCTTTTTATTGAGTATGATTTGGGCTTTATGATTTTTGTATATGGCCTTTATTATGTTGAGGTATAAGTCCCTTTTGGCAATTCTTTCCAGGGTTTTGATTTTGGAGTGATGTTCATTGAAAGACAATTATTTTTCCCTTTGAGAGATAGCTCTGGGCATGCTATTGGGCTTTAATGGAAACTGAATGCTAGATAATAGGCCATCTAGTTACTATGTGTAAGCTTAACTTAAGCCTTGTCTTAACACATATGGATGTTGTCAATAACCCCTTGGCAGAAATGTGTGAAAACACCAAAACACAGTGTCTATGCTTATCTTGAGAATAACAATTAGAAGCAATTCACTGGAACTTTCAGATATTCATACCCCACTTACAACATTTGCAACTGTCTCTGTTGTTCATGGGCATTAAATTTGGAATTATAGGCAGAATGATGTTTAGTTTGAGATATTAAACTTTACTTGGCTACAGGACCAAAAATATTATCCCATAGTAAGCTAGGAGTTGTTGCATATGTAAACTGTAAATAAAGTCCACATCTCCAGACACTTGGTTTTAGGTAGTGGGGATTATGTACAGTAAAATGAGTGGACTGCATCCCACATGCTAAAACAACCTTAAGATCAAAATGTTTATTTGAATGAAAAAAATTCTGCTTCAAGCATTCAGCTTTAATTATGTGTTGGTTTATAGTTGACTTGCCTACTATTTTATTCTCAGATACATTGAGTGATCACAAGTCTAAAATTCCCCATTCTCCCTACACATCTCCCTCTATCTCCTGTCCTCAGTCTTTTTATGTCTGTGTCTCAAAAATACTCTCTTTGCTGTCATCCTTAACATAATCTAAGCATATATGCATGATGATCATGATCATACACTATAAATGCATATTTTATTCAGATAGATGCAAATATGTAATAGAATTATATATTAAAACATTTAACTATTACACATATTGCATTTTCTAAAAATTCCTGACTGATACAAAAGTTTAATTTGTAAGAGGAATGTGCCAAACAATCATGAATTTGCTCTCCACTTTATTATTTAATTTATTTAATAAAGTTCAGAGATGGATATTAGAACAGAAGCAGAGTTACACTGTTAGCATCCTACCATCAAATCCTTAAAATTAGATGGTCTCCCCACCTGCTTAGCTCTTCTGAACTTAACCAATGAGGATGGTAAAATATTTGTATAAAAAAGAAACAAGAACTTAATTTTTGAGACATAAAAATCATTACATAAATTAGAATTAAATCATGAAAATTATTAGTTATTTTATTAATGATTTTATGGCTTTCCTCTTTTGATATATTTTTTTTT
>PVHP010028522.1:0-23056 GCA_004024765.1 Zapus hudsonius | reverse complement strand
ATGATGCTGAGGTCCATGATTATTTGGGTAAACTGAGGAAAAAAACCATAAGGACTGGGTTGTTCAATGGTTTGAGACATTCTGTTTTCTGCTTGCTTTCAAAGAGAAAAATGTCCCTAAAAGGTGTCTTTCTTATAAGTTTGTTGAGGACCGGGTTGTTCAATGGTTAGAGACACTTTTCAATGATTATGCTCATTTGTCATCCTTAGAAAGGAAAGAATCTACATCTAAGTCCTGGTAAATATAATAAGTGCTTTGGGTTTTTGCAAAGGAACTAGTCATAATAAGTTTTAGAGGAATAACCACCCCAAGTCTGCTATGAGTACTAAATGATTCTCTAGCCTAAGTTTTTATAAATAAAGTACAACTGTTCTTTTGCTTTGTGAAATCATGTAAACTGACCAAGGCTACCACTGGTCTTGATCACTCCAGTTATAGTTTTTGGCTCAATGACTAGTCCTAGCTAAAGTAATCAATCCATGAGTTAAGAAAAAAGGATATTTAAAACTAGTTCCATCATTAGGCTTGCTTTGAATTTTGAGCTGTTCTTAAGAAAATCAGATGATTGAGTTATTAAAAACATCTGATGTCAACTTTTATTCTCCCTTCTGTGGTTATTTCCCTTTTCATGTCTCAACAGTGATTCTATATAATGGGGATAAGAGGAAATTGTAAATGCTAGATATGTTATGAGGTGCTAATGAGAAGAAATTTTAGTGGAACTTATTGAAGGAATATATAGAATGGTATTTTTTCATATTTTTGAAGAATTTCTGTCAATTACTGAGAGAAATATAAAAAGAATTGCAGAAGGAACTTGAAAGGATTATAGAATATAATGAATAAGTAATAAGAGAAGGTAATGAGAAAGATGCAAGAAAGCATATTAACTTTCAAAAATTGGTGACTGAACTAACCAAGAGCTTAAATGGCTGCTCTGAAGTCCAACTGATGTTATTACAAAAAAGGGAACAGAAAGGAATGAAATTAAAAAATAAGACCAGGGAGATAAAACAAAAGAATGAGCAGCATCAATATAACAGGTTGCTTAAGAAAGTCCCCTTTCAGGAAAAGGGACATCACCAAGGATTGCTTCGTTGGAATACAGAGAGGGACACATTGCAGAAACTGTCCTAAAGGAAAATGTTGTCTGGCCCTTCCAAGACCTTATTCTAGATGCTAAGGTTTAACTATTATGGTTAAGATTATTCACCTACAGATCACAAATACTACATTGTTCATGGGTTAAGAAATGTACAAAAAGAATTCTTATGTTGCTCTCCCAAGCTAACTGTATTTCTTTGTCAATATATAAATTATTGCGCAAAATTGAGTTTTTAAGGTAAAAGTTACTTGCTGGTATTGATTTTCTAAAATAAGGCTCTCACATCTAGGAACATTGTGAATTTTAAGAGATAATTTCTATTTGTTTGTGCTGGTGCTCCCAGATGGTCATCATGGGACTTATATAACTTTAAGGTTTGATTTCAGCCATTGTGGCTTCTGTCCTCCTATTGGGTAAATAGTTTAAAGGAACTTAAGTTAAGCTTTTATAAAATTCCTGTCATGGATAAAACATGAAAATTGTCTTATGTTTCTAATTCAACAATGTCCAGACTCTGCCTTTTTGTGAGTAATCACAGGGTCTCTATCTAAGATATTCTTTCAACATTTGTCTTGTTTTGTGTACTTGAACGCTAGTTCCCTGCTCCAGGATACAAATTCAGACATCTGACAATTTAAATATCCAAAGCCTTCTGGATAATTGGTATGTTTTCAGCCATAGATGCTGTCTTGCTGGATGGTTCTTAAACTTCCAGGTTAGATCTCTATATGTATATATATATATATATATATATATATATATATATATATATATATATATATATGTTTTGTCTGAGCCACAATTTCTAATTCTTAGTTCAATTTTCATAGCTTCTTCGAAATGGAAAAATACAGAAAAAGTTTTTCTCCCTTCTCTAAGGGGGCTAAAGAAAAGGCCAGCCTGAAAGAGACCAAACTGGTTTGAGGACCCCCTGGGGGTACCTTCCCCCAGAGGCTGGCAGCTGGATGGAGCTGAGCAACTTAACCCCCCTTAGGCAGCTTTTTGTCTTTAATGGCTGAGAACAAAGATTTTCCATGGAGCCAAGGGTGCTAACTATTATGTTTTTATTTCAAAAGGGTCAGAAACTATCTTTGCTTTTTTATTGGAATGATTCTAAAATACAGGCTAATAAAATAATTTTCTCTTCCAACCAAACAGCAAAAGGTATGTCTGCATACCTCCATAAGGTGTGGCTGAGGCCTGTCAGGCCGCAGGGGGGATGGAACCAAAGATAATGGCCTCTGCCCTGCAGAGATGCTTAAATAAATGGGAACTTTTAAGTTACTAATATATATATATATATATATATATATATATATATATATATATAAATATAAATGGCTTAAGAATAAATTGAAATTAATATAATTTCTCATCAATTATGAAGCCTTTCTATGGGACCATTTGTTCAGAGTAAATTAAACCTTGTAACACGTGGTATTTTCACAGAGCTGAGACAGGAGGATGACAAAATGCTTAATTGACTGACAAAATTTCCTCCTTCTGGGTTCTTCGAAAGCATTTTCTTGATTCTACCATGTTTGAATTTTAACTATGATAAAGATTTCTGTCTTCGCAGGTTACCTCGATATATTCAAAAGTTTCAAGGTAACATTCTAAAATATAGTAAATGTAAATGTAGCTGGTCTCGGAGATCATTGTGTTTTGCCTGTACTGTTTCAAAATGTGCAACATAGAATTATTAGCAGGAGATACCTTACATCCATAGATTATGAACTTTATAAATATGTGCTTATAGATATTATATGGTTTGTCAGTTTCTTAAAGTTATGTTCATAGAGGTGTTACATACAAGAAATGCCTAGTCCTTTTAATAGCACTTCTCCCAGACCCCAATTCCTCCTTGGAGAGCCATCGTGACACCCAAAAAGACATATTGTTAAATCTTGGCTTTATAACAGGTATTGAACTCTCAGAGAGAAATTTGTAACCAAGAATATATATAATAATAAATCTAATCCTATGACTAAATGTCATAAGCCTCCAACCATCAAAATGGTTTCTAATAGGATGGGATCTAAAATAAATATGTACTGGACAGCTCCCACTGACACTAAAGGAGTTTTGCAACACCAATCTCTATATCTGGCTTGCCCCAGGAAAGATTGGAGAATATATTTTAAAATTCCTTGAAATATAGGAAAGACAAGATAGACACCTTAGCATGCTCAACTTGGTTACAGATTTGGATGCAGGTGGACTGTTGTCTGGCATGTTTGTTCATTCCATTGGAGAGAATACTGCTAGGAGAATCTGCTGAATTCTGAATTCTAATAATGAAAAAAAGAAATCACGGGGTTCTGAATGCCCTCGTACCTACCCTAGGTGACGCTTGTGCTTGTGTTGTTGTTAAGGTTAAATACTATATATTTCTCTTCTTGATAACTCTGTTAATATATGTCATATGCTTTGCAAGCCATGCAGGAACTGTCTCAGACCATGTCAGATGCTGCGATGCCATTCAATGGGCAGTTCTCGGGATGGATCTCGAGTTTCCACTGTGGACAGAGCCCCGACACTGAACCACTCCACTGGACACCCTATATGGAACACTCCCAACTTCTGGGGGGAGCTACCCCACCTCCTGCCTCACAATGTGAGACAGGACATATTCCTGGCAATGTGATATATGGCTAAGGGGTCTCTCTCTCTCTCGGACCTTAGTTAGGGACCCTACCCTCTCTGAGGGATACCCCCAGCTGCAATAACTTTGTGTTGTATTCAGCAGGAAATAGATGAGAGATTTCTTTGTCCCCATTCCCAACAGCAGTTGGGGTGCCCTCAAGAGAGGGGGAATATATGAAAGTCTAGGAATAAGATCCCACACAAGAATGCCAGGCCTCTTAGTTATCCTGTTGCTAATTCTAACAGTAGTCAACAGTATACCACCATAAAGGAGGTGGAAACTGGTCTCTAGGATTAGTGACGGCCCATAGGAAAAGGGGGATGTTAGAGTAAAATTAAAATTAAAATAAAAGTAGAAAATCTCAGGACAAGAGGGAGCTAATTATTAGTAAAAGGAAATAAGAAAGTGAAATATCTACCCCAGAATGGTATGTTGGTATGCATCTCCCCCACCTCACCCTGCTCCTATAATCCTGCCTTTGTTTCCCTGTAATCTTGCATCTGTGGTTAAACCCAGTATAGACTGAGAATGGCCTGGTCGATGGGTTCTATAGATATGGAAAGAATGTGCAAATGCCCAGGTTACTGGAAAAGCCTGTAAAGATTCCCTGAATTGTGATGCATGTTTGGATTCCCTTAAAGGATCTGCTGAACTTGGCTCTTGGCTTTTTTGCCTCTGTCCGGCTATGGATACGCACTTGAGCCCTGGGCATGCCTGGTTATTTTTAACAAAACCCTTGCATGTTGCATAGGAGAGTTGGTCAGAATCTTCTTTTGAGTCGGGGGTTCGGGGTCCTAACAAGGGGTGGCCAGAGGGAATGTCTTGTGTCCTGCTCCATTTTTTTCTGCTCATTCTTATTTGAGCTAGAGTGTTTTAGTGATGCTGGAGTTTACTGATTTCCCCTCTGGGGAACTCTGGCAATTCTAGGGTTTCTGCTCCCTTACAGAGTCTTGGGTTACACACACTGATGGGTCCTGGAGATTGAACGCTCTTGAAGTCTCCTCAGGCCCCCATGCTTAAATTCTGAGCCATCTTTCCAGCTCTTATGTTATTTTGAAGTAAAATAGTTCAGTATTAAATAACATGTTGTTTCTCTGCCAGCAACCTTGTCATGAGATTGACCTCTACCCTCTATGTTTTGGTAAGTGTATTCTGTAATGTTTACTGACAACTTTACTTAACAATGCACTTTTTTTTTAAAAAAATTAAGTTTATTCATTTTCAAGCAGAGAGATACAGAGGGGAGAGAGAGAGAGAGAAAGAGTGATAGAGAGATAGAGACAGAGTGCACCAGGGCCACCACCTTGTGGGTCTGGCATATGTGGGTACTGGAGAATTGAACCTGGGACCTTAGGCACTGGAGGCAAGCGTCTTAACTGCTGAGCCATCTCTCCAGCCCTAACAATGCACTTTTTAAACTTTATTTATTTAGGGGGAAAATGGGTGTTACAGGGCCCCTACCCACTGCAAACAAACTCCAGGAGCATGCACCACTTTGTGCATCTGGCTTTATTTAGGCAGGTCCTTAGGCTTTTCAGGCAAGCTCCTTAACCACTGAGCAATCTTTCCAGCCCTAGTGATATACAAGCTACATGTGAATGTATTTAGAATAATTTATTGTTTCCAACCATGAAGCAAGTTACAGGTTAATGGAGGGGCAAGATAACACTGGCACATGTCTGCTTTAAGCCATAGTGCCAGTAGAATATCTATTCTGTTCATTGGCTGTCTATCTATAACCAGGAATGCATGTCTTTGCCCTTTGCTCCTGTATGGCATTTATATTAGCCCTGCAGAATCATGGGAGGACTACATTTTCAACTCTATGTTCAACGTAGGAGCTTAGACAAATAGAATTTATATGAATTAGAAATGACATTTGTTCAATTACCTTGAGTCACAAGTGGTACCGTGAAGTGTGACTCCATTAACCATTTGCCCTGAATGCCAAAATACAAGGAGGCAATTAGGCATACCCATGCATTGAGGCATACCTATGTAATGGAATCTCAGTACTGGAGACTGTTATTATGGAAATGACCACCATGAGAGACCACTCTGAAAGGAAAGGCTTCTTAAAGCCTGAGGCCTGCTGGGGGAGGGGACCAGGGTGTTGCCTGAATTCTGATCTAACACAAGCTAGCTGTTTGGGAGAGGAAACAGGCACTTTATAGAAAGCAGAGACCCACAGAGAGGCCATTAGATGTTTTCTTTTAAAAGCAGGGAGTAGTGGTGCAAGCCTTTAATCCCAGTCCTGGGGATGAAGAGGTAGGAGGATCCCTGTGTGTTCCAGGTCACCCTGAGGCTACATAGTGCATTCCAGGTCAGCTTGGACTAGAGCAGGACCCTACCTTGAAAAACAACAACAAAAAGTTTTCATTTAAAAATTGGGTGGGTGATAGCTGGAGAGATGGCTCAGTGGTAAAGGCGTTTGCCTGCAAAGCCTAACGACCCAGGTTCAATAGTCCTTCGTACCCTATAAAGTCAGATGCACAAAGTGACACATGCATCTGGAGTTTGCAGCAAACTGGAAGCCTTTGTGTGCCCATTCTCTCTGTCTCTGTGACAGTCAGGTGTGTATAGAGACCCGTTCCTCCCCTTCCAGCCCCTCCCTTTGAATGGGAGGTGTCTAGTTAGAGCTACAACCTAGGTGCTAAAACTGATTGGTCAGATATGAACCAATCAGCTGTCCCTCTGACTCACGTGGGGAGGACTAAAAACTAGCTTCCCTAGAGGACTCGGCCTCTTTTCCCACATGGCAATGGAGTAGAAGGACTGCTGACCCAGGCCCCAGTGAGGTAAGACCTATACCCCTACCCCGCTGGGGTAGGGGGGCAGGTTCCAGATATTTCTCTCATGAACCTCTCTTTTTCATAAAGGGAGCTTTTCTGTTATCTTTTCTTGGACTGCTTATCTAACTAAATAGTAAAAGCTCTGTGAACTCTCTGACAACGTGTTTTCCCCACACTGGTGGCAAGAAAACTTTATGACTTCCTACATCCAATTTCCCCATCCAACTCCCCTTTTCCTGATCTACTAAATTAGAATAAATGTGTAATTAAAATTTAATTCTGTCCCTGTGTACAATTCTTTGGCATTAGAGGACACGAACTCGGAGTAGGAGGAGGGGGAAGGGAGGATTCCAAAACTCTCTCTCTCTCTCTCTCTTCCCCCCGCGTTGCTTACAATTATTAATTAGCAGCAACCCGTATCATCTCTGCTTGCAAATAAACAAATAAACATAATTTAAAAAAAATTGAGCCAAGTGTGGTGGCACATGCCTATCCCAGCACCCGGGGGGGGGGCAGAGGTAGGAGGATTGCCATGAGTTCAAAGCCACCCTGAGACTACATAGAGAATTCCAGGTCAGCCTGGACTAGAGTAAGACCTTTTTTTTTTCCAGGTGTGGTGACATGCCTTTAATCCCAGAATTTGGGAGGCAGAAATAGGAGGATGGCTGTGAATTCGAGGTTAGCCTGGAACTACATAGTGAATTCCAGGTCAGTTTGGGCTTGAGCGAGACCTTACCTTGAAAAACAAAACAAAAAATTGGGCTGGGGCTGTGGAGATGGCTCAGTCAGTATAATGTCACAAGCATGAGGATGTAGGTTTGATCTCCAGTAGCCACATCAACCTGAGGATGACACCTGAGGCTGGCCTATACACAGGCACACACACATGCAAATGCATGCAAATACTGAGGTTAGCTGTATGTGGTGTGGTATGTATGTATGTATGTATGTATGTATGTATGTATGTATGTATGTATGTACTATGTATGTATTACCACTAGGTGTTTTCTTTATGAGGGAAATATTACAGTTACAAGGTGTTGTAATCAAAGAAAGGGCAGGCAAGACCCACCCCCTTTTACTTCTGTTATGATTCATTGGAGGAGAGAAGGGGAGAGAGCAAATATCACCAACCCACCAAAGGTAATTTGGCATGGGTAATCAGGTGGGGCAACAAGCCATGTCTAAGTCTGTTTTTTGATAGGCAGCCACAGAAAATATGGAGCACATTCCAGGTGATCAGAAAGGGGCAGCTGTGAGGTGACCTATAATCAGTACTTCTTTCTCTTTAGCCAGTAGTTAGCTCATTCATGCTACTGGAAGGAACTCCCTGGGGCAGTGCCTCCAGCATGTATCATGCCCTTTGTAGAGGTAATGAATTCTGTTGCTAATTAGATTTACTGACATGCTTCCTATTCAAAGCCAAACACCTACAAATAGACCTAGCTGGCTTTTTAATAAATCCCAATGAATTAACCCTCCCCCAAATTGTAGCGAATAATATCTTCCAAAATCAAACTTGGAAAATTCTGATATTTACACAAGATGAATGTTTGTGTCAAACATCTGTATTTGTAACTCTAGTCTCATAAATTTTCTGCAAGAAATGGTAAAGTCACATTTTCCTTGGATAAAGTTCTCTTCATCCCTTAGTGGAAAAGAGGACTCACAAAAACCATCAAGTAGGCTGGCACGTCTTTCCAACTTTCTGTCTGTTCCCTGCTGAAATGATTATAACATGCCTTGCAAAGAAAGCATCCTAAAACCCCACAAGAGTTGCTTGAGGCTTGACTTTGTGGAGAATATGTGAAATATGAAATATGATTATGGAACTTAAAGTATGTTTAAAATAGAAAAGTAGAGACTTTTGTAAAATAAAATGGCTAAATACTTATTTCAATGTGCTAACCCTATCCTGGGAAAATACTAAACGTGCAGCTGGGGCTGGCGATAAGAGCTAATTGGAAGTCAGAAATAATGAGGCTTACACCATAGGAATGTAGAAAGATAAAAATGATCAAACACCGGACTTCTGGGCAGATGTTTTTTCCTCATTAGCTCTAACCATCGCTATCTGCTTCTGTACATATGCTTGCGCAGGCGAATTTATGTTTATCTTAAAGAATGTATGCTTCCGCTTTTTAAAAGAGTTCGACTGGAATGCTAGGTACTGCAGTTCCCAGCTAGCTTCTTAGCTGTGTGGCTGTGGTCCAGGTTCGAGCCACCTGTGCATTTGCTCAGACTCGAGTCTCTGGTGGTCTGTCTTGGGGGATCTTCGAACCTTACAATTACAGACGTGGGAAAGTGGGAGAAGCTGCTTTCAGATTCACCTCCAGGCGGGCAACATGGACAATAACCCAGGCCAGTGACAGCAGCTCTAGGAGGCATCTTGTGCAGACCTAGGGCAGTAAATCTCAGGGGCCTCCACAGGGACTAGTCATCCCTCCTCCACCTTGTTAGAGCACATCTATGCACTTGGTCACAACCCTTACAAGCAGGGACTCATTTCAGTCCTGTAATCCTCTCTTTTAAGTAGGTCTGCAATGCAGCCTCAGCATTTGAATTGCATCTGCTTTCTTTCTTAAAGTAAAAAAAAAAAGCATTGGGAGTGGGGACAGAAGGGAAGGCAGGACTTCTAACTTTAACAGAACTGTCTGGGATTGCGCATCTGACACCAGTGGGTGGGGTGCAATCTGACACTTCCCTTCCTTTCTAGAAACGAGTGTGGAGTCTGCGTGCCTCTGGGTCTGGGGGAGGAGAGCTGGGGAGAAGGTCCTTACTTCAGGCCTCAGGTTCTCCCTAGGGAGCGGGTCTTCGGTGCGGCCAGCTGTCCTCCCTCAGCACTGTTTCTAGGTTTGTCGCCTGGAACACTTAGCGTTCTGGTCTCTCTTGTTCCTGGCTCCGCCCTGGCCCCAGATCCAGCGTCCCTCCAGTTCTACCCGTCCCTGCCACCCCTTTCCACTTGTCGAGAGTTGAGCTCTGTCCTTTCCGAATAGAGCTGAGAGCAGCCCGGGCATTCTCTCATGGTGCCCCGCGACTGCAAGACCCAGACCCCCACGGAAACTTTGAGCTTGGAGACACCTTTGAGTCTCGTCAGTCCCAAGGGAAGGAACAACACTTCAGCACAAGCACGAAGTGCCACTCTAGATCCCAGGGCGAGGCGGAGGTGCACCTAGGGAGCTGCCAAGACGCTCAGCTCTGGAGACCAAATAAGTGGTCACCTCGCGAGAATTAAAGTCCGGCGAGCCTCCTGTGGACGACTCGGGACTCTCCTCAGGCCGCCAGGAGGAGCTTGCTGGAGACTAGGGGACTGTCCCGAAGCCAAGCGGGTGGGCTCCAGCGCTGGGTCGCGTCGCGGCGCGCTTAGGCTTGGAAGGGGGAGTGGCGCTGGTTTGAGGGAGCTGGGAACCAAGCTTGACCAGAACCCCTTCTACTGCCTTAGCCTCTTTGAGACTCCAAGAAAGTTCTAGCAGCTGCAAAGGGACCTGGGCCCCCTTTTGCTAGAAGGCTGGTGATGGAGCTCCGGCTTGTTCCCCCGCAGGGACACTTGGAGCGCGCCGGCGGCGCGTGAGCCCGGCAGTGCGCTTCCAGCCCTGTCGCCTGGCGGCTTTTCCTGAGGCGCCTTGGTTTCCCAGCCTCGCGCGTTCCAGGAGGAAGCGAGCAGCCGGCAGTCCAGGGCTGAGCACAGCCGCTATGTCTGCGCAGAGCCTGCTCCACAGCGTTTTCTCCTGTTCCTCAGCCTCCTCGAGCAGCGCGGCATCGGCCAAGGGTGTCTCCAAGAGGAAGCTGCGTCAGACCCGCAGCCTTGACCCAGCCCTGATTGGCGAGTGCGCTGGGGACCCGGACTCCCACAGCAGCGCCTGGGGGTCCGCAGCCGGCCGCCTCTACTCTCCGCAGCAACTAGCCGAGGGTCCACGCTCAGCGACTTCTCCCCGAAGTCCGCAACCCCGCGCTTCCCAGTTCCCACCACCGAGACCTCTATGCTCGTCCTTCTCCACGCCCAACACCCCGCAAGAGAAGTCACCATCCAGCAGCTTTCACTTTGACTACGAGATCCCCCTGGGTCATGGTAGTCTCAAGGAGAGCATGGCTTGGGACCTGCCTTCTGTCCTGGCCGGGACCACCAGTGGCCGCCCTGCCAGCATCCTCTGCTCCTCCGGGGGAGGCTCCAACGGAATCTTCCCTTCTCCCAGGAGGTGGCTCCAGCAGAGGAAGTTCCAGCCTCCATCCAACAGTCGTGGTCACCCCTACGTGGTGTGGAAGTCCGAGGTAGGGACCCCGCACCTTGTGTCTCTTGGCCCTAAGCTGGATGCCTAAGGCAGGTCCAGGAGTCCAGCGAGGCACCTTGGTGTGATTCTTAGTGTTGCTGTTTGACTTAGGCTGGGTGAATGATGCCTGGAAATGAGAGGAATCTAAGGACTTCTTGAGTGTATGTCCTGTCTAGGGAATTGGAGGAAGAGATGGTGTTCTGATTTCCTCTTGATGCTGCAGTTGATTTCAAATAGTCATCCTATCTACTCACCCAATGTGGATAATTTTAGGAACTCAGATGATTTATTGTTAAGTTTTTAGCAACAATCTGATGAAATATACTTTGACATGCCATTCGGTTGTTTGACAGAATTCAAGAACATTATTCTGTAGAACATTGGGTATGTGGTTTTATGTGTATATTTGGGTGGCAGGATGGAATAACTTTTAGGACTACCTCATTTTTCTTCTTCTTCTTTGTTCCAAAGGTAGATTTCAGAAATCTTTGGCACTGAAAACTTTCTATGAGTAAGGGTATGAAATATGGAAACAGTCACAAATTCCACCTAGGACGTTTAGTAGTTAGTGGGGTATGCATTGATCAGGAATCAATCACAGACATCCTTACAATGTTTGCTTTCTGATTCAGAATGGAGACTACAGCTATTGTGAAACTGTGGTTGATGGGTACTTTGAAAATAACACGCACTTAGATAATAAACTGTAGTTGTCTTAAAAATGACCAAATTCTTTTACTTTCAGTCCACAAATTCTATGGGTTTGCCTTGGGTCTGTTCCCATAAAGGAAGAGAGATCCCATCAATTGTAATTAAATATCTTAAAGTAGAGTTAGAATTACAGAAATGAAATGAAAAACTGTGTAACACAGCTGAGCATGATCTTGGAGGCTATTTTCAAACTGTTTTTCTTGGTTGTGTTTTATTTATTTAGCCTAAATCTCCAGCAATTACACAGTTTTTCATTTCAGCAAATGAGCACATTACACCATTGCTGAGAGGCCCTGCAGGGGAGATTTGGTTCATACTGACTTGGCTTTTGCACTTTTCCTCCTTGTTCTGGTTTATGATTTCTATCCTTGACTCTGTTGACATGGGCGGGGGCAAATGATTCTTTGCTGTGGGGGGCTTTCCTGAATATTGCAGAATGTTGAGCAGCACCCTGTGTCTCTACTCATTACATGCTGTAGCATTCCTTTCTCTCAGTATGATGAGAAAAACTATATATAGATACTGCTGACTACACTCTTGGGATAATCCTCACCCAAGCTGAGAATCATTGTATTAGTGAATTTGAATGCACATCTAGCAAATACTTACAGAATGGCCTTCGGCTGACCTACCTTGTCTCTGGGGCCTTCCTCTGATTCCTAACCCAAGAAGACCCTTCTGAAGCCATTTCGGCAGATTCTACACAACTATTAGGTTTGTTCACATTTTCTGTTTTGCATGTCCTGAAGCCCCAGGGAAACCTGAGAGTTTACTTTCAGGTTTATCCAGTTATGGGGTACATCAATATGCACTTAAGTCTTTGAGCAAATTCTGTGATTTAAAAGTCAATTGCTAATGTAACAGTTCCCACTCTCAAGGCACTCATAAATGACCACAGCCTTACTACTTCTGGTAACTCACTGCTCATAAATGGCTATTTTATGGCTGAAACCTGGGAGATATTAGACCCACACAGGAATGCCTCTGTTAATATTTCTTTACAATGTGTTCCAGCACTTCTTTACCCAAGTTGGATTCATGGGCACAGGGTATGGTGACAAAATCAGTTCATATTTAACAACCTGTATTCTTAGCAGTCAAGCTCTGCCTCTGATCATGGGTAAGGGAATAAGACCTGTCATTTCAATGTTGGGATCCTTCTAATTCTTGGGGACCAGAGCCAAGATCAGTCCCATAGTTGATTGTGAGTTGTCCATCATTGGTAACCCACAATAAGGATGGTTTTCATAATCTATTGCTTCTTTATTTTTTCTTCATTCATATCACAGACTTTTTCTTTTTCTTCTTTTTTTTTTTTTGAGGTATGGTCTCACTCTAGACCAGGGTGACCTGGAATTCACTCTGTAGTCCCAGGCTGGCCGAAAACTCACCGTGGTCCTCCTACCTCTGCCTGCTAAGTGCCTGGATTAAAGGTGTGTGCCTCTATACCTGGCTCACAGACTGTTCTTCAGTAGAAGTATTTCTCTAGATACCAGAAATGTAGACAAGCTCTAATATGGAGTCACCTCTTATGGGCTCCCATTTTAATGAAGGGTCAGCCTAATGGTGTAGAAGGATCAGCATCATGAGGGACCATAGTTGAATGAATGATGATCCACAGTACTTTGTGGGGTGATCTTGTAGCTCTTCACTGTTTAGAGAACATTTAAACTTTATCTTTAAGGATGACTACCATGTACAAGGAGAAAGGAAGCCTTTTCCTGATGAGAAAGAAGAGTGGACACACATTTTTCCAACAAAGAAGGACTATAAGGCTTATCTACTATAATGTGCTTGGAAGAGAGATTAAAACACCCAAAAATTAATATATGTAGCAAGCACAGGGCTTTTGATGTAGTAAACTGTTGAAAGTAGTCTCCAGGAAAATTATGAGGAATAATTATGGGCATGGATAAAAATGACAGGAGGGCCAAAGCACATCCCCCACCATACAGTGAGCCCCTTCCCATCTGCAGGGCAGTGGAAAGATGGAGTCTGTTTAGGAAGTAAGAAGCATGATGGGAAGGTATTTCAGTAGCTGTTGGGTGATCTTGTTCAGCAGGCAAAGGAGTAGTTATTATGAAGAGCCCTGCCATGCATTTTGGAAGAGTGTGGACTTTGTGTTGTGTAGAATGGTGATTCTCAGCCTGGAGATGACTTTGTCCTCAGAAGACATTTGACAGGGTTTGAAGATATTTAGGTGGTTATGGTGTATTCCTTTTCTATCACAAACTTAGTGGCTTAAAGCAATTCAAATCCACTATCTTACAGTTCTGGAGATCTGAAATCCCAGTGGATCAATTCAAAGTGTTGGAAGGCTCTAAGATAGGATGCTTTTCTTTTTCCATTTGCCCTCTTCCTTAATATTTTGTTGAGTCAGGGTTTCATGTGGGCCAGGTTGGCCTTGAACTTGCTATATAGCTAAAGATGGCCATGACCTCCACAACCCCTTGATTCTACCTTCTGAGTCCATCTTCAAAGCTACCCATACAGTATCTCTTTCCCCCTTCCTCCCTGGTCATTTCTCCCGCTGACTTTTTATTTATTTATTTTTTACTCCTGTGTGTGGGGTGGGGTGGTGCAAGAAAATGCATATGCCCATTCATGTACTTGCCTGCAGTGGACCTCACTCATTTGCAGTGTTCAGAGAAGAACACTATATGTTCCTCTCTATTGGTCTTTCACCAATTCTTATTTGAGCCAGGATCATATTGACCCTACATCTTGCCATTTCTTTTGCAAGCTCCAATGATATTTGGGTCTCTGTTCCCCTAAGAGCCTGGAGTTACAGGAAACTGGCCACACCCAGTTTTTTATGTGGATTTTGGGGGTGAAATTCTTGAGGAATTTGAGGCCTCGACAGGCCCTCATGCATGCACAGGAGTTGCTCTTAACCACCACTGGGCTATCTCTCTAGCCCTTCTTCCTCTGACTTTCATCAGGACAGTTGAGCTATTGGACTCACATGGGCAATCCAGAGTAATGTCACTATCTGAACTCTGTCTCATTAGCAACCTTAGTTGCATTTGAAAATCTAATTCCAATTTGCCATGGTATACTCAGAGATTCCCAGGATTTAGGCATGTACATCTTTGATATAGAAACATTATATTTTCTACTGTCCACTTTAGGAAATTGTTTTCATGCAACTGTTGAAGTTCTGGAAAGCAAAACTCTCACTCTTAGTATTTGTAAAGCCTATCCTGTGCTGCAGGATTTTAGACCAGCCAGAGATGCTCTACTCAAAGAGAACTTGCACACCAAGGAGTATTTGGTAATGCATGGTTGCATTTTGATTACTGGAAATGAGCAAAGAGATGGTATTAGAATACGGTAGCTAGAGAACAGAGGTGCTGCAATACGTAGGACAACCCTCACATAACAAACACTTCTCCTCCAAGTGTTGACAGTTGGAAGGTCAAGACACCCCGCATCCACATATAAGAAACTGAGTACTGTATTTTGTTTTCCAGTACCGTTTTCCTTCTTGCTTGTAGAATTACTCTTTTACTTCCTTCTTACCTGATCTATGCCAGGTGTATATATAAAATTTGTAGGGAAGAATTGAATACTAAATATATGATGATGGAAACTGAATTAAATTTTAAACTGCAACATAGATGAACACTGTGATTAAAATGGAAGCTCATTCATCAGAAAAGAAGAAATAATTAGAGTAAGACAGCTTTAAGCAGGAACTTAACAAATTATATATGAAATCAAAACAATGCCTGGTGTAATTTTAGATTTGGATGATATTAATTCTTTAGAGTTTCTGTTACTTTGCTAAAATTCATCTTTGAAGGTAATTTTTTGACTTTTACAGTTAACTCCTCAGATGGTTTGCAATTTGACTTGTACCAGATTCTTGGAATTTGAAGGCTGGGCCTCTATATTTTAGTTTAGAGAGAAACTGAAATGTTAACTAGCTCAAACTCAGATAATGAGTACAGACCCCCTCACCCAAATCCTTTTTGACCCTCAAAGTCAAGTGCCAAGCTTCTTGAAAACATAGATGACTATAGAATTAGTTCCATTCTCCACTGAACACATTAAAGTTAGTGATCTCTTATTTATCCCCTTTACCAATTGAAACAATTCTGTAAAAGTTACCCAAATATCAAGACCTCTTTTGAAAGGTTTCTTCTTTAGCATTGTAATTATTCAGTCATATTGACTGTATGGGCATTTCCATAATGCATGTCTTGTTCTTTGATCATTCCCACACCTACACTGCCTTGTTTTGCTCTCCCCTCACTCCCAAATCCTGCAGGTCCTTGTTCCCTTCCCTTGAAGTCCATCCTCTATTTCACGTCAGAAACCCTTATGTATGTATGTATGCATATATATATATATATATATATATATATATATATATATATATATATATATATGATATTTATCTTTTTGTGTTAGCTAGTTTTCTCAACATGATGGAAAACTTCTGGTTCCATCTATTTTCCTGAAAGTGACATGATTTCCTTCTCTCTCTGTCTTTTTTTTTTTTTTTTTTGAGATAGCTTGTCACTCTAGCCCATGCTGACCTGGAAGTCACTGTAGTCCCAATATGGTGTCAAACTCACAGTGATTCTCTTACCTCTGCCTCCCAAGTGCTGGAATTAAAGGCATGTGCCACCATGCCCAGTGATTTCCTCTCTTTTTTTTGGCATGTTTAATATTCTGTGTGGTGTGGTATGGTAATCACACACATACACACACAAACACACACACAAGCTTGCAGGCACACAGAGGCCAGAGGAGAATGACAGGTGTCCTTCCTCTATTGCACATGTGCATATTTCCTCAAGACAGAGTTCCTCTCTGAACACATCTTGGGGTTTTTGCAAACCCCAGTGATTATCAGGTCTCTGCTTCCCATAGAACTGGTGTGTGATCCTGGGAAGTTGAACTCATGTGGTCTCAAACCCTCATGCTTGTGGTAAGCTCCCTTTCCTGCTGAGCCATCTCACAGCCTGGTACCTTTCTTCTTTATGGCTTATGAAAATAAGTATGTAGCATGTATTTTCTGATTTCCTGTTAGAAATCTTCTCAGGGTGACCACTGGAATCCTCAGATTCTGCACATGTGGATCAGGACCAGTAGATTCCCTGTTTTTCTGAACATACTCTCCATGTGAATTATTTTGGTTTGAATCATCATTCTTCTGCTTGCTTAATGTCACCAGGCCAGGATGTCTTTGGTTCTCCCTTTGTTTTCTTTGTTTTCTCTTTTTAGAATAACTTATCAAATCCTATGATATTTACTTCTTTCACCCTGGAAAGGATGGGAATGAAATGTGTCTGAGTCCTTTTATCTCTCTCCAGCTTTTTGTTCTCATTGTCCTGGCCTCATTCATTCCTCACTTGCCATGTCCCCCTGCTTGGTCAACTTGCCTTCACTTGATTCTGGTTCTTCCTTGGCCTGGCTCACCATGGACATAATTATAATCATGTTAACCCCTGCTCACAAACCTTTGATGGATCTCACTGTGTGTGGAATGAAATCTTAACTGCATTAGCTAGTCATTTTAGAGCTTTTTGCAATATAATCAGCGTACTTCTTCCCTTTCTGTCTGAAACTCTGGTCTAGCAAAACTAAATTGACCACTCAGCTAGGCCACCATTAAATAGCTATTGATTGCCAGCTGTAGATGGGACCTTGGGGATGTATGTGGAGCAAACAGGCTTGGAAATTAAAGGTGCTTACAGACTATGCAGGCAGTAATTTTCTTTTTTAAATATTTTATTTATTCATTTTCAAGGAGAGAGAGAGAGAGAGAGAGAGAGAGAGAGAGAGAGAGAGAGAGAGAGAGAGAGAGAGAGAGAGAGAACACACCAGGGCCACAACCTTGTGGGTCTGGCATATGTGGGTACTGGGGAATTGAACCGGGGGACCTTAGGCACTGGAGGCAAGTGCCTTAACTGCTGAGCCATCTCTCCAGCCCAGTAATTTTCTTTTTAAGAAATCAGCTGATACTATTAATCTTTTATTTGTTTCTTTTTATATTATGTATAAATATACTAGAGAGAGAGAGAGAGAGAGAGAGAGAGAGAGAGAGAGAGAGAGAGAGAGAGAGAGAGAGAATGAATGAGAGAATGGGCATGGGCATGCCAGGGCTTCTTGATGCTGCAAACAAACTCTAGATGCACCACATTGTGCATCTAGTTTCACCAGGGTACTGGGGGATTGAACTTGGGGCAGCAGGCTTTGCAAGCAATGGCCTTTAACCACTGAACAATCTCTTTAGCACATTAAAACGGTAATTTTGAATCAATAAGTCTCTACACTTGTAGGAGAACTGTGATATCATAAAAAAAATGTCCCATCCGAAAGCTATCCATATCTACCATATATGACAAAGGACCTTTGCATATGTGAGATTATTGTGGCTTATCTGGGTAGAGCTGTTGTAATCACAAGGGTCCTTATAAAGGGAAGAAAGTTTAGTTACTGAAGGACAGAGTGGAGAGAGTGGAGAAGAGATGGGAGAGAAAAAGAGGGAGAAAGAGGAACAGGTAGAGATTTTGAAGATGCTACAGTGCTGGCTTTGAAGATGGAGAAAGGAACCAAGGAATACAACAGAAATATATATTCAGGAATTGCAAAACCAAAAATTTATGCACCATCCTGAAATCCTGATTCTTCTAATCTGGTGCTAACATAAGGGAAAGTTTATTTCATATCAGAATGCGGTCAAGAACTGAAGGAGTCTGTGTACCACAGTGGTTCTATGAGATCCTGGAAGCATGTCTTTGGAGATATGACATTTTGTTCTTAATTTTTTTGCATGCTCTCTGAGCCTCAGTTAGAAAAAGACAGTGAGTTTATTATTGCAACTATGTCATAATTGGCAAAAGACCTGGAATGTAGTATGCAAAGCCCCCTGAAATTAGTTATTGTGTTATCTGGTAAAGAATGATGTTTTCATTAACTACCAGGGAAATGAAAATCAAAATGACTATGAGGTACCACACAGACAGCTATAATTTAAAAGACAGATAACAGAAAGTGTTGACAAGGATGTGAAAAACTTAGAATTCTCATACAATTCTGATAGAAATGTAGAAAAGTGTAGCAGTTTTGATGAGACATTTAAAAATTCTTCAAAATGTTAAAGAGTGCTATCCTATGACCCCACAATTCTACTTCTGGTTCTATACCCAAGGAAAATGCAAACATATGTCCAAACTAAAATGTTAGAATGGTATCATTCAACCAGGTGTGGTGACATACACCTTCAATCCCAGCATTCGGGAGGCAGAGGTAGGAGGATCACTTTGAGTTTGAGGCTACCCTGACACTACATAGTTCCCTGTCTGTTGACCTAGAGTGAGACTCTACCTATCTAGAAAAAAAAATTTTAAATAAGAATGGTATCATTCATATGCATGCAAATGGTGGAAACAAACCACTCTATTCATCAACTGATGGATGGATAAACAAAATATGGCCTATCCACACAGTGGAAGATGATTCAGCAACCAAATGAAGTAAAGAGCTGATCCATGCCACACCCACATGTGTAAGTCTTACAAACCTTCTCTTAAATGAGAGACATCAGTTAATGGGTGTCATTTCTTCCTAGGGTAATAATAATGAAAGTGATCAAACACTGTAGAGAGATGATGGGTTTACAACCTTGTTGATATACTAAAAAGAATTCAATTGAATTGTATACTTGAGAAGGGTGAATGCCATGATCTCAATTTAATATACACCAAAGAAGAAGGAAAATGTTTGTTACTTTCCGAAAATGTACCAAATATCTTTGCTTGATCATGTTTTCATTATAAAAAATGTAGATGAACAAGTATGTAGTCTTCAGTCCCAGTGCATTTCACAGGCATTGTCTGAAGGAGCAAAACAGGAGGGAGGTAGTAACAGTTCTGAAAGAGTCCATAGAAGAGTAAGCAGTTAGGTTTGGGATTTTGTGAGATTGGTTACCATGGAAATTCTAGGTATGATTATTAACTTTGGAAGCTGGCACAGAGAAGCTATTAAAGAGATTGCTTTTCAGAACAAGGAGAGATTTTTAAAAATACTTACAATTATGAACATTTTCCTAGCCATCTCTCACTAGAATCATTAACTAGTCAGAGATCCCCAGAAACTATTTGAACTAAAAAAAATGTGAGAAAACACTTCTTGAGTTTTGTGCTGATGGACCCAAGAGGAGCATGCTAAGCCTTTGAAGAAATGGAGTAAATTGAGTTGTGGGACTTACAGAACAACAAAATCCTGCTTTTCAGACTTTAAACTCACCCACCATGACTCAGGGAACTGAGTGGAAAAAGGGGAAGAAAGATTGTAAGAGCCATGGTGGGGGGAGAATATCCAGAGACATTGCCCCCCTCAGCAACAATACACAAAATGTGGGATGGTGCTTGGCTACCTTTTGTGCTATTCATAAACCCCTACTCCATGGACTGATCCAGTATGCCCACCGAGGAGGGCCCCCAGTGGGATAGGGACAGGGAGGATGGAAATAGGGGTATGATCATAAGATTTGTTCATACAGTGTATCTAATTATGGATAATAAAGATATCAACAATAAAATAATAAAAAAATGAACTCATGAAGAATCCTGTAATCATGGCCGATTAAAGGTCTATAAAGTGAAAAAAATTTACTGCTTTTCTTTCTCGTAGATCTCAGAAACAGGTGAATTCATCCCACCCATAGGAGCTAATGTATGTATAGGAACTGGGTCAATTCTCAGCTCACATTGCTGGAACTTCATCTTTCAGTTACATCAGCAATTACTCTGAGACCTGTATGTGGAGTGAAAAGTGGGAGTGAAGCCTTAGGTGACAATAGCCATGACAGCTTGGGGATTATTACAAGTTCTCTGCTATAGCTAATCATTTAAACCAGAGAAAACCTAATCTGGACCACCAGTTTATTTTTCTCTTGAAAAAAGTATAGTTAGAACTTTCAATTGGTTTCTTTTACTTATTGCAGTTGAATGGTAATTGATGGGTAGCAAGATTAACGCAAAGTGAGATAGCAATTAGTATTTTGTGGTCTTTGTAGAATGCTCACCATTAAAAAATTGTGTGTGTGTGTGTGTGCACGCACACACACACACAAGTGTGGTGTCTGCTCATATCTTTGTGGACACATGTGTGTGCTGATGCATTGGCTGTTTTGGAGGTCGGTCGCCCCACGTTCTGGGGGTGTCACCAAAATGTAGTTTTAATAAAAAAAAGAAAAGGGCGCTGGTCTTGAAGTCTGCCTGGGGCTTTCGTGGGCCACGCAGGCAGAGTGAAGCTGCTTCTGGTCCCTGGCAGCCGGCATGGGGCCGGGCTGAACCGAGCTGCACACATCTCCCCGTGGTCCAGGCTGGTTGCTGGGGCGCTGGCTGGGTGGGCGGCTGGCTGGTGCCCTCTGGAGGCACTGGGGGAGATTCACCTGGGGCTATAGCTCTATAGGCGGCTGCTTAGGCAGCTGCTCCAGCATTCTGCTGACAGCTGCTGCGGCAGGCATGGAGGGGACCTCGGAGAGGTAGGTAGCAGGTATGCTCCAAGTGTTAGCGGCTTGGACAGCCTTGGCGAGGCGGGAATCTGTGGAAGCATGCCCATGGGCCTGAAAACCCGTGAAAGTGTTACAGCTCATGAACCTGTGTGTTCAGCCCATCTCTTCAAAGAGAATAATGGGCAGAGACCTGGGGAAAAGGCATGACAAATAATTCCAGTTTATTGTAGAAGCATCGTGGGTTAAATAGAAATTGAGGAGGAGGGAGGGAAAGAAATGGACAATGAGGATTGGCAGAAATCAACAACCTGTGAATACCTGCTTTGCATGTAGATGTGAGCTTGGGCACGTATCAGATGGTGGGGGCAGAGGAACTTCCACCTTCCAGGCACAGCTGGGGTGCGGACCTGGGTTCATGTGGCTTGCTTTGAGGATTGGGAGTCTCAGAGTTGAGGGTTGAGATAGGGAAATGCCTACCGGGTTAGCCCGGGGTTTCTGACCTCATTCTCCAACACCCTCTTAACCCTTTGTGCTCTGTGCCCTCATTAAGCAATACCAACAGTGTATGCTCATATCTTTGTGGACACATGTGTGTGTTGATGCATAGGCATATGTGTGTATGTGGAGACCAAGGAATACCACCCACTTTTTGGACACAGGGTTCTTTTGGCCTCACCAATTAGGCTAGAAGCAGTGAGCCCAGAGAGTCCTCTTCTGTTCTCCTCTCCCATGCTGGAATTACAGGTGTATGCCACCA
This sequence comes from Zapus hudsonius, assembly GCA_004024765.1. Classification (NCBI taxonomy): domain Eukaryota; kingdom Metazoa; phylum Chordata; class Mammalia; order Rodentia; family Dipodidae; genus Zapus; species Zapus hudsonius. The sequence continues at coordinate 1,301 of PVHP010028522.1, read as the reverse complement.
TACCTGACATTTTTTTGTAGGTACTAGTGATCTATGGTGGGAAAATATTTCCCTGGGGTGACACAATCACATGTTTTCACCCCAGCTAGGACTCAGATGACAGTTTGATGAATCAATGAGTTTATTGGGGTTACTAGCAGAGCAGGGCTAGATGTTGCTTATAGTAGCAATGGCTGACTCAAAGGCAGCTGCCCACCCCAGCATAGGGGATGAGTCATGAAAGCTGCACCTCTGGAGCATACTGTGTAAACTTGCAAGCAGCTTGGCTTGTCAGAGAGTCTTGAGCACACTATATGACTTTTAGACTTATAGGCAATCTGAGAGTCTTGTCCCCAAGCAATTGTTTCCCCTTAGAGAGGGGTGTGAAAAATCATTCTCCAGACTTGTTGACTCCTAGGTGATAAACAAGTGAGTGAGTGGGTCCAGCTCTACTGGACACTAGCAGAAGGCAATGGGAAATTTATTTCGCTAGTTGGTACACAAAGTATATTATCAGCCTTGGCGAAACAACAGGTGACATCCCAAGCATATTGGCTTAGTGATGCAGCACAAGGATTTGCCAGACTTGCATTGTGGATTTGACATGCCAACAGGCCAAGGGGAAACCATCATTCCAACACACAGCCACTCCGTTGCATCACTTTTTATACATAGGATACTTAGGAATGTTGGTGGTGCAGGTGTCTGGGCATGGTGGTGCAGGCCTTTTATCCCAGCACCCTGAGACTTCATAGTGAATTTCAGGTCAAACAGCCCAGCCCTCTCCCCCTTCCCGCCTTCTCCCCTCCCCAAAACAAAAATTTGGAAACTGGCTGGCTCCCAGTGAAGCTCTAGATGATAATGACATTGTGCTTCTCCCTTCAAAGCTATTGTGTTGTTATTTCCTCACATGACCATGAGTGTATGCGACCAAGCTTCCTGCTTTTCACAGTTCATCTCATCAACATCTCTCTGGGCTTACAAGGAAGCTTCACTCACTTGAGGAAAAACAATCTACATGCAGAGGATTTGTTTCCTCAAAATCTGACTGTAACTTGCATTTGTACTTCTAGACTGACTTTGGTATTCTACTAACCAATAGCATATTGGATAGGAAAGGAAACATCCTTAAATTTTCTAAGTGGACCTGATATTTATATGATATTAAATCTCATCTGTGACCTCCCAAGTCTATGGACAACCACCCATACCCAAAATAGTGAGCTTCATATTTCTCCCTTTAGATGATAATGGACATAGAAAGTTTTCCTGACATTGTGTTAAGAAGGCAGTCTTCTTGGCTGGGGAGGTGGCTCAGTGGA
>PVHP010028521.1:0-23071 GCA_004024765.1 Zapus hudsonius | reverse complement strand
TTACCTGGACAGCTTTAAAGGATGAAATACTATGTCTGGATTCCTTTGAAATAGATGGTCGTGGCTGGAGGTGTAGTGTACCTATAGAGTCCTTTCCTGGGTTCTCCGGGCCGTGGGTTCAATCCCCAGCACTGCCAAAATGGCACCAACAAAATCCATATCATAAACATACACATATAGGAGGGTTCTTTCAAGTTGAGGGTGTTGGTCTGTGCTTACAGCCCCTAACTGTAGAAAATTTTAATAGGAAGTGCAGTTCTCCCCTGATACTAGTCACGTTTCAAGTGTTCATACATGGCTTACAGTTAGTGACATGAGCAGTGGAGATGTCGATCATTGGCATTGTTGCTGCAAGTTATTGACAAGCACTAATACTTGCAGAGATTAACCTGAGTGGGCAGTTGTTGAAGCTCCATGAAAGGGACCTGGGGCTTCATTCTCTTGTATAGTCTACTGGTACCTAGCTTTGCGTTTTTCCATCTAAAAAATACCGAGGCCCCAGTCCAGAGCAATTGAATCAGAATGCTTAGGGGTGGGATGGAGGCCTCAGGGTTGTTTTGACAGCTCCCCAGGTGTTTGGCTGGGCAGCCAGGGCTGGAGTAGGTGTGCTTAGGGTTAGGGTGACGAGACCCAGCTCTGCTCCTGACGCACGTGCCCTTCTGTGGCTTGGACTTGCTTCTCTCTAGTGCCCTTAATGAAGACGGGCGTACCTGTTCTGCTGCTCTCAGACAGACAGCAATATCCAGAGAGAAAACTGTTGAAAGGACTCTGAAAAACGGCAAGTGTTCTGCACACATGAGAGGTTTGTTGCTTTTCCTTCTCCTAGGCCTGGACAGATTGCCTGATACAGCAAATAAAAATCCAGGAGGCCCCATTAAATTTGAATTTTAGACAAACGATGAGTAATTTTTTTCATGTCAGTATGTTGTGAGCGCTATTTGAGAATATAGTAAAAGTTTATTGATATTTTACCTGGCAGCTCTGCAGAGGAGCCTCTGTCCCTGCAGCAGCTGGTGGGTGGGGACCCTGGCCTCTTGCTGGCCGTCAACCCACAGGCAGGAGGCTGGGAGAATGTTTCTTCTCCAGTACAAGAGATAGGATTGGTGATTTATAACTAGGTCTGGGAGCTGGTAGAACTATTTGACATATACTCTCTAGATTATTTGAATCCTTCAAACACAAAACTCAATAAATCAACAGTGACTCCAATCTACTAATGGCTTTAGCCTAATGCAGCTTCACTAAATGCTAGGGGCCATTGTTCTTATCATTTTAACAGCATTGCTGCGCATCCCAGCCATGTCCTTAGGGAAGGAAGGATTAGATGAAGGAAGACAACCCATGAAGTCCCATTTAACACGGCTGCTTATTATACTGCTAATAGCTGCTAATAACACACACCGCTGCTCATGATTTAGCGACCCCCCCCTCCACCCCCAGCATGCACTTAGTAAGCACCTGCTAGGAGGGCCAGATGCTGGGCCGATCCCTTCCAGGCGCTCCTTCCTTTGTCCTCATACCCACTCTAGGTGCAGAAGGCACAGCTATTCTTTAGCTGCCTTGCTTTGCCCTGGCTTCCTGGCCTTTGTGACATGGAGGGGCAGAGGGTCAAGTGTGACACTTCTGGAGCCCCACCCCCTTTGTTCAAATCCAGCTTTGACCAGCTCCTCTGGAGTGACTGTGGTTGCCTGAGGGAAGAGTAAGTCAGGCACCCAAGTTATCTTGTGAAGGAAGCCCTCCTCTCCAGGAGCCACTCATTTGTATGGCCCTGGCTTTGAGGGTGCTTCCTTCCCTCCTTGGTGGAGACAAATGAAGGCCCGAGCAGATTCGCACATGCACCTGCAGCTGAGGGCCAGGTTCCTGTCCAGATAAAACCTTTTCCCTGTTGGAGATTAAATGCTCTGGGAAACCTGTGGTTAGGTAATCCAGCACTGAGGAAAACACTATAAATAATTGCTTGTTGTTCTTCGCTGCTTCTCTTGATAGACATGAAAGCTCGCTTCTCAGCAGCAGTTGCAATAAGAACATCACAGAGCAGGAGCTGGGCTTGTGTGCCTCCTCCAGGGCACGGGGTGCGTCTCTCTCCATGGGAGACTAAATAGGATTCAGGTAAACAGCTGAAGGGTTTACATGGGATTAAGTCTTAAAAACACCATCCTAGGGGGTATTTTCCTGTGCAGAAAGGAGGGTCCAGGACCAGCGGCTCCCACTCTCAAGCTAGGTCCGTCAGTGTGGAGGATTTAAGGGATTAAAACAGAGGAGACTTGCCCACAACTCTCCTGGAGCCAGAACTAGCAGGTTCTTTCCCACCTGCTGCATCTGAACTCAAGGGCCTTCGACCACCCAGACCAGTGGCCATGGAACTCCTTCCCTCCTTGCACAGAAATATTCAGGGTCTGCGAGCTTTGTACCAGGTGTTGTAGCAGACAAGGGTCTAATATGAACAAAACAGATAAACATGCCCTTGGGGAGAGATCAGAGATAGATCATAGTTGCTGTATAATTGTAACTTCTAAGGAGGAAAAATAGAGCAAAAAAAAGGGGGGATGAACTGTGGGGGAGGGGGATAGGGGAGACTAAGATGTTAGGGTAACAGGGAGACCTTTAACTTCCTAAAGAAAGTGAGGAAGTCGATGATGCCAGGATGTAGAACACAGACAGTGCAAAGGCCCTGGACACAAGAGAGCCAGTGTGACGGGCAAGGAAAGAGCCAGGAAGCCAGGAGCAGGCAGCAGAGAGCCAGCGCCCTCCCTTGGCTTTCCACTTGGCTCAGGAGGGCTCTGGAAGGAGGAGTATCCTCGTGTGAGCTTCCATGGCTCCTTCTGGCTGCTTTGTGAGAATGGCTAGCCGGGACAAAGGTGGGTCCATATCTCCTGTGCCATATCTCCAGCCAGGGATGGCGGTGGGGTAAACGCAGACTTTGGATATATTTGAGCCGGCCCAGTTTGAGTGTGTTGTGATGCCAGAAGTGGAATGTGAGGTTCAGGAATCAGTCAAGGAGACACTGGGGAGAATGGTGTGAGCAACCGGAAGGATGGAGTTGTCACTGCCTAATGGGAGAGACTTCAAGGGGGGTTGTTTATTGTTTGTTTTTGGCTTTTTGAAGTAGGGTTTCTCTCTAGCCCAGGCTGACCTGGAATGCATTATGTAGTCTAAGGCTGGCCTCAGACTCACAGTGATCCTCCTACCTCTGCCTCCCGAGTGCTGGCATTAAAGGCATGTGCCACCATGCTGACTGGCTTTGTTAAACTTGACTGTCAACTTGATGAGATTTAGAGTCCCCTTGGAAACAAACCTGTGGGCTTATCTGTGAGGGATTTTCTAGATTAGATTGAGGTGGTAAAACCCAGTAAATGTGGGCTGGGCCCAGGCTGAATAAAGGCTGAGAGCTGGCTGAGCACTAGCCTTCATCTCTGCTTCAGCCATCATGGCTTCCTACTATGATGGATCAGACCCTTGAACTGTGAGACAAAACAAGCCCACCCTTCCTTAAATTACTTTTTTTCAGGTAGTCATAGCAATAATAAAAGTAACTAATGGACTGGAGAGATGGCTCAGGAGTTCAGGTGTTGCCTGCAAAGCCTAATGACCCAGGTTCAATTTCCCCAGGACCCACAAAGAGCCAAATGCATAAAGTGGTGCATCTTTTGCAGTTGGTGGAGACCCTGACACACCTATTCTGTTCCTCTTGTCTCTATCTCTCTCTCTGCTTGCAAGTTAATACATAAAAATAGTTTTTAAAAAAACTTAAAAAAAAGAACTAATCAGAAGGGAAAGTAGGCCTATGGCTCTGGTGTTGGGGGCTGGTGCAGTGAGACCGAGTCTGGGGGAGAGTGTGATGCTGGGAGAGTTCTTAGTGAAAGAGGAAACTCAAGCACATGAAAGTGAAAGGTTAGACCTCTGCCAGTAGGAAAGCCTGGATTAGAGCCAGGCTCTGTTAAGGCTCACCTAGACAGTCTTCTTTATCACTTGATATTTATCAAGACAGGTTCTCTCACGTAGCTCAGGCTGTCCTTGAACTTGTGATCCTCCCACAGTGCTGGAGTCACAGTCGTGAGCCACCAGTTCTATATGCCTTCCTTAGTGTTTCATAACAGCTATGAAACCAGCAGATTTCTGGGGCTGGCACACAGGTCCACTCAGCTGTCTTCCTTCTGACTCCATCCTGAAGTTCCCCTCGAGAATGATGTGACCCATGGGCAGTCTACGACTGGCTGGTAAAGAGAGAAGACCAGACATTTGGAGAAATTTAGAAATTCTCATGGTATTTTACATTGCCACAATACCCAAGGGCATGGACAGACCTCTGGTGCAGAGAAGGGCATGGACAAGTGTGGGTCTTGGTGATCTCACATGGTGGTTCATTTGTGGTATTGAGGAATGTATGAATGGTGTCCTAGGACCATGGAGTAGGCTGCAAGTAAAATAAATTTAAAACCACAGGCCCTTCACAACAGATGGCTTGAGAGACTCTGCCCGGCATGATGCCTTCTGAGGTAAGCCCTGGGCTAATACTTGTCAAGTGCAAGTGCAGAATCTTCCATTTGTTTTCCTGTTGTCTAAGACAGGTCCTGCGCTTTGCTGACTGACACCAACAGTTTCCCTTTACCCCTGTGCATCAGGTTTCCTCCCCTTCCCCCTGGAGGCGGGATTCTCTCATACCATCTCCCAGGAGATGTCAGCCTCCTTCCTGAGAGCAAGCATTCCCCAACCCCTCTAGTCTCTGGAAGTGTCAACTCAGCAGTGTTTGCCAGGAGACTCTTAGAAGCCACAAGAGCTCAGTCTGACCTTGGCTTTGCAGGCCAAGGAGGAGATAGGTCTTGTTTTCAGTTGGACGTTGAACTCACCTAGAAAGGAATTTCGGGGAGGGAGAGATGCTGACCAAATGCCGTCATTTCCTAGGAAACGGGTGATGAGGTGGAGTTGGGTGAGGTGAGTCCGGTGCGGTGAGTGCCTAGAGGAGAACCTGGTGCTCCCAGTTCTACTGAGCGACGCCATGCAGGTGATGTGGATTTTCTCATCCTGCAGCTCCTGAGTCCTCATTTGGAGACCTGTGGCTACTTCATTGTCTCCCTGCCCCTCCCTTAAATGGATTTTGGGTCAACACACAGGATCTCATGTTGCTGGACCTACTGTCACCGTTTCCACTGACAGCTCTCGAAGGTTCCATTTCTACAGATGGTGAGAGGAGGAAGCTGCAGGGCTTTCTGCATTCAGGTTGGCTTGCCTGCCAGCTTCCATTCCTGCCACCCACAAGGCTGAACAAGGAAGGAGCCAGTTGAGCTATGGGACCTGCCAGCTCCCAAGTAGGACCTCCTGACATTTGGGCAATGTTTCCTAGGGCGGTTTGCCAAACTCATTACTGCCTCTGTGCAGGTTGTCAGTTACCATTCTTGCGTCCTTCCCCCTCTCCTCTCTGGCTTGGATCTTGGGCAGAGTCACTGGGGAGGATGAGGAAGGTGTGGCCATGGGACAAGTCAAATACTTAACTCAGGGGCACCACCTGTCTCTCTATTAAAGTGTCATCTTAGAAGCCTCCAGCTTCTAAATTCCTGGTGATTAACTTGCAGTTCCAACAAGCTGCATTTGACTGTTTACAGAGACGGTGCCTGCTTTCTGCCTGCTGCTAATCCTGGATCTCAGATTTCAGAATATGCCTCTAAACAGATGGCAGTTGGAGCTATTTGGGAACAAAATGCCTCCTTCTATTTGTCTGTTTCTGGTCCATTTTAACTTGGGATTATAGCTTAGGTCCATTTGGCCTACGTTTCTATCAGGTAAGAGGGGCAGTTTTCTCTCAGTAGAAGGAAATAGTCATAGTTGTGTTGGGTGAGGTGAGTCTGGTGTGGGGCTATCACATGCTCCATAGCCACACAATGCAAATGAAGTGCAAACAGCATTTTAATCATGAAGGTAGTGCATCGATCGCCTATGGTACGCATACATGCAGAACTGCAAACGGGTGTGCCGGGTCCCCATGGGTCCCCACAGCTGCTACAGGACTGAGAATATGGAGGATGTGGGCACAGGGACTGGTGGGTACTTCAGGCAGCTCCCCCAGCAGTGGAGTCTCCTTGCCCAGCTAGACGCCTGCAGTACCCAGACCCCCACAGCGTATCTTATGGAAGCTTTTGCGTGTATTCAAGTTGCTACAATCTGATGTCTTCAGTGCACCATCATTCTGAAGATCCTCATGGGTCCCTGATGATGTCACACATTAAGGACGATGTTGAACACTAGGGGCAGCCTCTGCAGCATGGACAGAGGAGTTCACAGGAGTGTTTCAAGCCCTCCTAGTGGTGATCTGCACGTAGAATCTGTTATGTGGGAAAGAGATCAGTGTGTCCTTCATCACCTGGGAGGACAGTCAGTACCAGGAGGTGGGGGAATGGAAGCTCAAGATGAGATGTTTTTCCCACAGCTAAACTGGCTGCTTTGAGGGATGGTGAGCTCCCAGCTCTGGAAATGTTCAGACCTTCTGCCAAAAAGAGGTTCCAGCTGGGCATGGTGGCACATATCTTTAATCCCTGCACTTGGGAGGCAGAGGTAGGAGGATTCTGAGACTACATAGTGAATTCCAGGTCAGCCTGAGTTAGAGCGAGACTCTACCTCAAAACAAAACAAAACAAAACAAAACAAAACAAAACAAAAGGTTCCAGCAGCACCTGGGAGCGTGGAGTCAATGAATAGGAAAACTCATAGTGTAGAAAATGAATAGATCCCTAGCTAGGGCTGGTTGGGCTGGGTCTTTGGTTTTTCCCATCGTGCTGGACAGATGCTGACACCAGAGAATGATAAGTGTTTTTCATTAGTATAGTAGGTTTTTAAATTGTGAAAATGAAGCAGTTTCTGGAGTTTGGTAATGGCCATGGGAATAACTTTCTATGAATGCTGAAGACCACATCTGCTCCCCAGATCTTGGCTTCTCCTTGTGGGGACTGAGGGGCCTCACTGCTCTGCACAGAGCGGAATATCTGTGTAGGTAATAAAATATTACAATGGCTCTGAAATCAACTGTGGTCTGATATCCTACCTTCTATTGTCCTCTTATTTTGTGTTCGATAATCTTGCCTGAGTGGTCTTAATGCCCATTTCAGCAAATTGCTCCCTAGTTTAAAGTGTTTCAGCATGTCCTAATCTGGAAAGCATAAATCTAAGTTACTTTATCACAATACAAACTGTCTTCGGACCCCCACAGTGTTTTTTCCAGGTCATCTCTCTCTTGTGCTAATCTCAACATTGATGTTCCAGCCATATCACTTCCTAAATGGCCCAAACTGGTTTTTCTTGGAAAGCACTCTCCTAAGCCCATTGTGCCACAACTCAGACACATGGGTGCTGTCTTCCTTCCTCTTTCAATTCTTCCAACCATCTGGGACGAATTCTGCTCATCCCTGTTGGCATGGCCCTGTGTGGCTGGTGTAGTTCTGCACCCCCTTCCACCCCAGACCGGGTGCAGGCAGTTTGTGCCTTTCCGTTGTTCTTAGACTTCAGATCTTCCACTTGTGAGCGTTTCCTTTCATCTTTGGTGCTCGCTGCTCTGGCTACTTGGTTCACGTTTCCACTGCAGGGTCTGCATAGAAGCTGCCCCTCGGTCTCGGCCATCTCAGCAGCTTCTCAGCTTTTCTATTTTACCTTCCCTTATGAACAGTAGACTATTGGATTTTAGAAAAGCCAGTTTGACAATCTGTCTTTAGTGTTCCTTGGCATGTATATGGTCTCCATCCATGTGTGTGTATTTGTGCGCATGGGGACACACGTGGGGTGCATGGAGACCAGAGGTTGACATTGGCCGTTTTCTTGATTCTACTTTGAGGCTCACCCACCCCACCTGTAGCTAGTCAGCTTGTGCCTCTTGAGTGCTGAGGTTACAGGTGGGCTGCAGTGGCCACCTAGCATTTTACTTGGTGCTGGGGCTTCAAACTCCAGGAAAGCAAGAGCTTTCTCCACATCATCCTACAGCCTTTCTAGTCTATGTATTATTTAATGTAATTAATGACTGTTGAGTTCAAATCTCACGTTCTTAGACCTCGAGCCATCTATTTTATTGACTTCTTTTGAACTGAATATTTTCCCCGGTTTCTCTTCATTTAATATTTTGGAAAATGGATATTCTAATGATTACCTTGGAAATATCACTTGTTTTTCTTCCTACCTAGCAAGTTTTAAAGTCAGAACTCTCATCCTCTTTCTGGATAATACAGGGATCTTAAAATAATTCATATTTATTTTCACCGTGTTCATCTTGTTGATACAAATTTTGTGTTAAAGGAAAACCTAGAAATACTTATTGTATGCAATATTTTCCTAGGTCAGTAAGAAAGAACTAGATATGAGCTCAGAACAGCTCTTTGGAAGTTTCATGGTGTATTTGCCCTCAGAGACCGCAGCTGGTGTTTTAATATGCCCGCCTCCTCCTCTGTCACCTGTGGAGGAGAGGCCGCATCACAGAGTGAAGGCAGTCCACGCATGGACCACGCTGTGCTTTAGTTTAGTCTTGTCAGCATTGAAAACCACAGGATGAAACAAGTGTTACAGTATAGCTGTACTCATTTGAAATAGAATTTCTAGACCTCATTACTATTTTTATTTTATTTTATTATACTGGGTTACATGAGGCTGTTTTTATGCCATGCAATGTACTTTGAGCATATTCTACCCATACTCCACCACCCTTCCCTTTCTACCTCCCATTACCCTCTGTGTTCCTAAAGACATTTTTGTTTCTGTTTTCATGTTATCTGTACATAGGATTTTATGGATCTAAACTCTTGGACCCACGCTGTGATAGAAAGCACGTGATGCTGTCTTTCTCTAGCCCAGGCTGACCTGGAACTCACTCTGTAGCTCCAGGCTGGCCTCCAGTTCACAGTGATGCTCCTACCTCTGCCTTTAATCTCAGTTCTCAGAAGACAGAGGTGTGGACTACCACATCTGGCTGTGTTGCTGAGACCGACTTGATATGATTATCTCAAGTTGCAGCCATTTTTCTTCTTCATTCTTATGGCTGAAAAGGTTTCATTGAGTATATAAACGTTTTCTTTATCCATTCTTCTTGTTGATGGACCTAACTTGGTTCCATATTTTGGCTATTATGAGTAGTGCTACAGTAACATTGATGTGCAAGGATCTCTGGGATATGTTGGCTTGGTCTTTTGGGTAACAATCCAGGATTGGTAGGGCTGGGTCACATGGTAGATCTAATTTTAGTTTTATGATGATGCTCTTTGTGTGTGCATGTGATATATATGAAAACACATGTGTCCTATATGCATGCAAACTGAGGCCAGAAACTGTTCTCCTCTCTCATCATTCTTTTGCCTTAGTTCCTGAAGACAAGAGTCTCTCACGGAACCAGGAGCTGTCTGTTTGTATTTGCTCTTGTTAGGCTTTCTGAGAGCCTCCTGTCTCTGCCCACTGGGATTGCAGTCACATGTCTTTCACATGGGTGTCAGGACTTGAACTCAGGCCCTCAGGCTTGCACAACAAGCATTCTTACCCACTGAGACTCACCAATGTCATATTATTTTCAAGCTACACACAGACAGCATGTAACACCCATGTCACAGATTGACATGATTGCAGTTGTCTCTGTATGCACAGAGCTTAGGAGATCCTAAACAAACCCGCATTGATTATTGAGAGCCAATTTTTATTTAGTGTCTACTACGTCCCAACAATTATTTTAGCTGGGTGATGTATATTGATGCATTTGATAACTCCATGTCACTATCATCCCCATTTGATCGGATGGTCCAGTAACTTTCCTTGTTACAGTTAGACACTCGAAGAGGAGCCCCTTCCTAAGGCGCTGGCTGACTATAGGGGAGACAGAGAGTCATTGCACTCCTGGGCACTCACTCTCTCCATGAATGACAGTGAGCTTTGGGTCTGGGAATCTGCTTTCCTTTCAGTGCTTTGCAGAGCTAAAGAAGTGTGTGTGTGTGTGTGTGTGTGTGTGTGTGTGTGTGTGTGTGTGTGTGTGTCCACAGAGCTGCTCTTGGCCCTTTGAGGCACAGAAGCTATGTTCTGGCAAATTGTCACAAACACACAAGCACAAGATGCTTGTGACTATCTGGGCTCCTGAGACCAGCACTTTGTGAGGTGGATGGGAATTCTAAGAGTGCTGATGTGGTGTAGTGGTCAGGAATTGAGGTGAGGGGCTCTGTGTCCTAGTTCTGTCCAGTGCTGGGCAAGTGTCTTGACCTCTGAGTCCGGCTTCCTCTTTGGAAGCAGACATGCTGGTATAGGTATGGACTCAATTGTTCAGAGGATGCTTGTAATGTCTCCATTTTTTACAAAAAATGGGGAGAGGGGCTGAAGATACTAAGATCAGAGGTGACCTGCCCAAGTGTCACAACATAAAGCCAGGATGATGAACAGGAAGGAAGTCTGTATTCAAGTCCAGGTCCCCCTGTTTAGAGCCCTGTGGGTGTCTGGGACCTCTGCAGGTGAAATGAGAACAGCAGCTGTCAGAAGAAGGATCCTCTCTTGACACCCGTGATCATGTGACAAAGACTAAAGAGAGGTCAAATATGCCTTGTAAACTGTAAGGAATTTTACAACTCCCAACATTTCACCTTTATGGCCTGCAAGTGGCTGAGCAGGCTCCTGGCCTGTGGGCTCTGGCAGCGTTCTTCAAAAATGCTTTCGTGGCTGCTTGTTCCAGTTGTGAAAGGAACACGTAGAGGAAACATCCAGAGGATGGCACTCTCCCGTAAGTTCCCCCAGAGGTATTTGTTGACGTCTCGCGTGTCCTTCCAGAAATCGCCTATGAGCCTGGGTGCATACTCATGGACGCACAGGTATTTACATAGCTGCATGTGACCTATTATATATGGACTATAATTTATGGCCAAGGAGCCCGCGATGAAGATCCAGGAAGCTTGCCAGATGGAGCACAGAGGTTCTTACATCTGGTACCCATGCATGTAAAACAGATGTTGAAAGCAGCACCTAGTGAAAACCCAAAGCTTTCAGAATTCTCTCTCTCGCACTTGGCAGAATGAATCTCTCTTCAGAATGATGCTAATACTGTGGTTTTCCACGGCTCCACCCAGTTAAATTTAATCACACCATGTGACTTCCGAATAAAATGATGTGTGTCTCTGCAGGAAAGGGACCTGACAAAGCTTCTCTTTTTATAGATCCTCAGAAGGCTGAGCTTTCAGAGCCCTCCTGACTGTGACATTTATATGTGCAGCTCACCCTCCAGTGTCCTTGGGGAAAGCTGTTGCTCTTAACCAGGTTGCAGGGGGTGGCTATGTGGATTATAAAACATGTCTCCCTGCACACTGAACTTTCCTGGCTGACTTCATCTTAAAACAACAGTTCACTGACGAGAGCCGGTGGGTCTGTCTGATTGGGTTTGGCCTGCCCAGTTGTTGAAGTACCCTGTTGTCATTTTCTACCCTGGTTTCTTGGCCCATTGTTGCTGACAAACAGGATTTAGTTCTCTAGACAAAGCAAGCACTTCAAACATCTTCCAGGGAGCATTGGGAGGTCAGAGCAATTCTGATTATCTTGTGTCGTAGTGCGGAATGGCTTTATAAAAAACAGCCCACACCTTGGTGTGGGTCGGTGCTCTGATTTTATGTTCAAATTGTCATGGTTAAGACCATTTAAACAGCCAAATAATAGCACTCCAAATCTCCATTTTTGTCTTGTTGTAATGAAAACGCCTTAGGAAATATAAACCCAATAATTGGGTATGGAAGAAATATTAGGTCCCCTCTCTGGTTCCCTTCAGTCCACACTGAAGAAGCAGAGAGCTGGCTCTCTCCCTTTTATACAGGACCCCAGCCCAGGGAATAGCGCTACCCACAGTTAGGGTGGGTCTGCCCACTTCACTCAGCCTAATCAAGATCATCACAGAGATGTCCAGAGGCTAACCGAGGCTGTATCTGACAGGTGATCCTAGGTCCTGCTGAGTTGACAGTTGATACAGAACAATCTAGAATAGTCCCAGTGCTCAATGAGTTCACTGCAGAATTGTCCTCAGCTGCTGGTGACTCTTGTCTTTCTTTCTTCTTCTTCTTTTTTTTTTTTTTTGGTTTTTCGAGGTAGGGTCTCGCTTTAGCTCAGACTGACCTGGGTTTCACTCTGTAGTCTCAGGGTGGTCTTGATCTCACAGCCATCCTCCTACCTGTGCCTCCCAAGGGCTGGGATTAAAGGCATGCGCCACCAGGTGCGGTGTTTTGTATTTTCTGCTGTCTGAGCTCCTCATGCCTCAGCCCTGGTCTGACTGCTGTGACTCCCCTCCTGTCTGGCTCTTCCCCAAGACCCCTGAAGACCCCTGCTTGCTTGCCAGCGCTTCCTTCTGTCTCAGAGCACACTGTGTGAGGAAGGACTTGATGACAGGGAGGTGGCATTGCAAGGCGGGTAATGAACAAACCTGCCATTCTCATCTCTGTGTATTGAAAACTGGAGAAACAAGTGATGCTCGCATTAAGACAAGAACAGCACCAAAAATCCAGACCTGCCGAACGAAGCACAGGTCTGGGAACTGCTGGGCCATCTTGTAAGACAGCGCGAAAAGCCCCCTGACAGTGCTGGTGGAGTAAAAGCTCGCTTCCTTTTAAAGCCTCTCCAGTGCTTGGCTGTGATCTAAAGGAAGCGTTGCACTTTGAGTGCCCTGACTTTTATGAAGCCCATGAAACTTTGTCTAAAAGCCAATATTCTGAGAAGTTATGAGTATTAAAGATTCTGCAGGTATCTTTAAAAGCATGAGAAAGGGTTTCTTATGATTTCTGGATGCTAGTAATATTAATTGTAATAGATGTTATCAATTATAGAGTACTTTTTTGTAAAGGCCTTCTAGACTTATTTTCTTCCTTTATTTGTTTTTGTTTTTCCAGGGAGGGTCTTACTAGCCTGGAATTCGCTATGTATTTGTCACTGCCCTCCGCCCGTGGGGGCAATGATAAAAATATACACACAAAACACATACACCACATATGGGTGGAAGAATGCGCATTCTCTCTTTATTGCTTTCTCTCAGATCTCATTGCTCATACCCCATACCTGTGTTACCTCATTGCTCATATCTCTTCATCTCTTACCTCTCTTGCAGATATGCTACAGAATATATAGAGAGAGCTCCTTACCAGGGAGCTATTTATTGGTCTATGACAAGAACCTGTGGGCATGATGTGCAAATAGCCTAATCAGGACTCCCTCCTGAAACTCATTAAGCCAAGCCCCTCTTGGCAGGCTGTCAGGTACTGTCCAGAACTAAGCCAGGGTGTGCCTCCAAAGGCCCCCAAAGGCTTTCGCCGCTGACAGTATTCTCAGGGTATTCTTGAACTCGGGATGATCCTCCGACCTCTGCCTCACAAGTGCTGGGATTAAGGGCGTGCATCACCACATCCACTTTTCCTGTCTTTCTATGAAACAAATAATGTTGCCGTCTCCTTGTAGCAGAGACAGGAACTGATACTCAGCCTCCAACCTGGATTGCAATTAGAACTCTGGCGTGTCACTCTTTGTTTGCACTTTGCTATCTGGGTATTGATAAGGTTTCTTCTTTTGGTGGCACATAAAGTTGTTACTTCCTGAGGAGTTGCAACTGCATTCCTGCTCAGGAGGTAGACATCTGGGTTGACCATCACCCAGGATGAATACATCATCGCAGAAAGCCAAAGGTGGCAGGTTATACCTACAGCTTTTTTATTGTCTTTTTTTAAAAAAACTTTTTATTGATAGCTTCCGTAATTATAAACCACAAGTTATTATGATTCCCTTCCCCCTTCTATCCTCCCTCATATCTCTCCCCCTCTCAATTAGTCTGTTTTATTTTGGTGTCATCATCTTTTCCTCCCATTATGTGTAGGTATCATGAGGCACTGTGAAATCATGAATATCAAGGCCATTTTGTGTCTGGGAGTTTGCGTTGTGAGCAGTCCTACCCTTCCTTTGGCTCTTACAACCTTTCCGCCACCTCTTCTGAAATAGACCCTGAGCCAAGGGAGGTGTGATAGAGAGGCCCCAGTGCTGAACACTCCACTGTTATTTTTTTCTCAGCATTATGTTGTCTTTTGTATTTTTCCAGTAGTCACCACCATCTGAAAAAGAGAAGCTTCTCAAGTCAAGATAGAGCATTATTCTTTGGGTATGCTTGATTTTTTTAAAGTGCTGTAAGGCAGTTTGGTTGCCATAATATATGCATTTAGCCAGACAACAGCAGGTGTTCCTCCCCTAGGGCTCCTGACCTCTCCCACTGCAGGGTTTCTACTAGGTCTTCAGTATGCTTTCCCTCCCACGGAGCAGGCCTCCAGTCCAATTAGATATACCTACAGCTTTTAAGGGCCCAGCTAGCCACGCAGGTGGTTTCTCAATCAAACACAACATAAACAATGGTTTGTGTTTGGAATCCGACAGCTATCAAGGTGACTTTGGAAAAGTCTGATTATCCTTGCTGGAGCTCAAGATGAATCAGACGGGGGTTCAGTGCTCAACTCAGTTGAGGAAACAGTCCTCCACAGAAAACTCTAGAAGAAGGGACTCACTGGAGAGGACACGTGACTTGAGAAATGGCCGGGAGTTCTGCAGACACAGGTCTTCACTTGGGTGGACAGCCTAAAGCCACAGCCAAGGACTGGATGGACCAGGATGCTGCCACTTGTAATTCAGCTCCTTCACAACCTCCTGCCACCAGCGTGGCCCAGGCGGCCATGACTCTGGTCCCGGGCTGTGCCACATCTGCTAGACTTAGCACTGCCAACTGGTGTCCTGGTCGTGTCTCAGGCTGGAACATTGTTTAATAACGTCTGGAGAGGCCAGCTCTTCCTGGCTCTGTTCACTGAGCAAATAGCAGCCACTACTGAGATGTGGTCTCCGCCTTGCTTTTGCATTTTAAATTTCACAAAGTGGGTCTGACTGGCCAGACCCAAATCATGTGTGGAAGCTCGGATGGGAGGACCTTGAAGGTTTTAGGTTTCCGGTCTCTGTGGGCACCGAGTGGAAGGTGGGTGAGAACAGTCCTTTGTACTCCATGACTGGTAGAAATGAAACTTGGTTTCCAGAGTTGGCTGAAGAGGCCAGAGCATGAAATAGCCGCTAATGTCTTTCTGGCCTGTGTGAACAACCCCAGAGACAAACAGCGAAGAGTGAAGAGCAGCAGAGGGCTGCAGGCCCGCTCTTCGGCTTCCTCTTGGCTTCTCTGGGGAAGTTAAGCTGAAGCCACCACATCCCAAGGGAAGTTCCGAAGAACTCCAGGCTCGCTGCATGCTACTAGGATGTGCTGAAAAGCTGTCGTACTTGCATAGTAAGCTAGCATTTGTTGGGAATGTCTAGATGGGAACTCAGCATGCAAGGGTTCCCTCCAACATACTTGACCACAGGAAAGTCCTGCTGCCAAAAACCACAGAACTGATGCTTCCCAATACACATGGGAAGTCTGATAAAGAGGAAACAGCCTGTCCGTGCAAAGCAGCTTCTTCTAGAGAGCTGACCTTCACCAGGGTCATCGCCACTCACTACAGATGTGACAGTCTTTCCTGAAGTGCACATGGCACCTGTCCTTCAAGGAGAACAGAAGGAGACCAGCCCCTCATAGTCCCATCGGAATCCATCTGGCCTGTGAGTCATCCCTAGGGCCCTCCTGGGGTCCTGGTCACTATTAGAAACTACAGCCATCGTGCTCGCCTCGGCAGCACGTATGCTATAATTGGAATGATACAGAGAAGATTAGTATGGCCCCGGTGAATGGATGACATGCCAATTTGTGAAGAAATTACAGCAGTCATACAGTGTTAATTGTAGACCTTGCGTCTTTTGTGTGGCTCTCTGTGGAAGCAGATCTGGCTCAAGAAAAATAAGGGCAGCAGAGCAGGGAATTAGTGGTCTCCAGGGAGAGGGTCCATGACGGAGGGGATATTTGGAGTGTAAATGTGACAGTTGAAGCTGAGCATGACATGAAATGCAGACATGGGGGGAGAAGGCCCGTCCCATTTTCTAAAGGACTTGGAGCCCAGGTGATAGTGAGAACCAGACCAGGTGAAATCCTTCCAAAAGCAGATGCAGGGGAACAGGGAAGGTAAGAGAGGGCTTGAATTTCCCACTCTATCTGGGTTTGTGGCATGTGTGGTTCTGAAATTCCTTTCTGTTTATTAGGTTTTTTTTTTTTTTTTGAAGTAGGATCTCACTCTAGTCCAGGTTGGCCTGGAATTTGCTCTGTAGACCCAGGCTGGCCTCGAACTCGCAGCCACCCACCTACCTCTGCCTCCCAAGTGCCTCGATTAAAGGTGAGCACCACCACACCCTGCTGAAGTTCTTTTGGAAGCATTAGTTGGGCCCTTAGCCAGGGTTAGCTGTTCCAGGGAAAGCTCCGTCCTTAATGAGCTTGCTTCCTACTCACTGGGTCTCCAGAGGAAGTCGCTAGGTCTTTAGTGGACTCACTCCTCTTATGCATCTCGGAAATAGGGAAGTGGGAGTTACAGAATTGAGCTAGTTTTCAGGAAGGTGGAAGTTCTGTGTGCATTCATCGGTGCTCCTGGTTCTTGAGGGTTTTGTGGGTTGTGAGTGGACGTGAGGCTATGGGGCAGACGCCAGCTTCCCGAGGTTACCATGAGCGTCAGATGTGACTGGACCTGCATGATTGTGCGGTGGAAGGAACCCTGGTCCTTCCCCACCTCAGGCTCTGGGGACTCTAATCCCTCAGCGCAAATTCCTTGACTCAGTGCCTTTTGTTCCCTGCAAGCACCTTAACAAATGGAGGGTTAGCACTATTACAAAATCTCAGTTTTTCCTAATAACATGGAGCCTGATGCTTACTTCTCTGTCCTGGAGCAATTACTTATCACAGCCGCCCAGAACTTGAATCCTTCTCAATGTGTGCTTAGTATCTCAAAGGCACTCATTTAATTTTGATAGATATGATTTAATCTTTTTATTAGGGAAGTTTCAGTATCAAATTTAGAAAAAAAAGACACTCCTCATCTGCCTATTCCTAGGTTAAAGATGTATCTTACTGTTTTAGTCAGGTTTTTGTTATTTTTAACAAGTACCAGAGACAATGTATTTAAAAAGAGGAAAGGATGTTTTGGCTCATAGTTTTTGGAAGTTTTGTTCCATAGTTGGCTGATAGCGTTGTTTTGGGCCTGAGGTAGGCAGAACACCATGGAAGGAAGGGACTCACATCTGTATGCTAGAAGCAAAAAAGAGGAAGAAGGGCAGGCATCCCAAATCCCCTTCACGGCACGGCCTCAGGACCTCACTTCCTCTCTGGGTCCTGTTTCCTACAGGTTGTGCTGCTTCACACAACGAGCAAGGGACACTGGGGACACTCAATCCAAACTGTAGCACCCACCATGGTCAGTTGCGTCATCTCTGCAATTGCCCCTCAGCTCTATGGGATGTTGGCTCCAAGACCCACTACTGTCCCCGACCAAAGTCTGTGGACATCGAGCCATTATAAAATGGCAAGAATGGTTGCCTATAATGTACATACTCTTCCAATCTATTTTATATCATCTCTAATAGATTATTTAATTCCTAACACATGGTGAGTGCTGTGTTGTGTAAATGTAATATAACAAAAGGTTATACTATTCTGTTGGAGGTAATATTAACACAGTCGGTTCAGTACAGGAATTTTCTTGGAATAGTTTTGATTTACAGGTGATTGGATTGGAATTCAGAAACCACAAATACTGAAGTCATTTTTATCGTTTTCTCCACTGCATTGATCTTTTGAGGCAAAAATGCTCAAGATATATCTGTATAAATTCTATTTATTTTTATTTTTTATTATGTTTGCTAGATTTTCCAACATTTCAGTCACTGGGACTCCCAAGTGAGAAACAATTCAGGTTTCGCTTGGAAGAATAAATTCATATCGCACTAAACATGTAGAGTGCCATCTGCACACCCTGCTAGGCACTGAGCAGCTTTGGAGGTGGCAGTGGTAGACTTGGAGGGTGTCAGCTCTGGCTCTGACCAGTCCCTGCACAGGTTAAGTACTCGTGAGGCCTTTGGTGTCCATGGCCGCAGATGCTCTCAGAGCAGGAGGCTCTGAGGATGGGTATTTGGGGACGAGGATGTAGATTAGGGGCATAAAGAACTGGTTGGATTTGGTATTCCTAGTCAGTTATCCACAAGTGATGGAGGGGGGTTCGGACTCAAGGAACCTGCTGGGAGCCTGGGTGGCTGAAGCATCCTGAGGCTTGTGGTGTGGCTGGAGCACTGCATTCTGCCAGGAATGGGGAGCTGGGCCCAGAGTCTCCCTGAGCGGCCCCCACCCCGCGTGCAGCCTGGCTTCCTCCAGGGGGACTAAATCCTCGCAGCATCCCCATGACTTCGTCACTCTCAAGTTCCAAGTCCCAGGGGCACCATCTGGTTGAGGCAGATTGCACAGCTGAACAAAGGCTGCTGTTGGAAAAGGTGTGTTGGACGCTCTTCCAGCTTCTGCCACAGACCTGGCTTTGGCTTTGATCAAGACTCATGCAGTGAAACTTTCCCTGCGAGAGAACGGGCTTCATGCTGAGCATTGAAAAAGCCAGGAAAATGGAACATGTAAAAAATTATATATATAAATTGATAAAAAAAAAGAAGGGATTCTGTGGAGGGAGGACGCAGGGGGTGGTGGTGAATATGATCATGGTGTACTATCAATATTCATGGAAGTTGCCAGTAAAATAAACAAATCTAAGATGTGTCCACTCTCAAGATCACTCTCATCTTGGACTGCCTTCTCTTCCATCAGAGGGTCTTTGCATTCCTTGAAATGCTCTTTTCACCAGCTCTGCTGATGTTTCTGATCCCACGGCCACTGTGAGAGGGAGGCAGCTCTCCTCACTGTCAGGTGTGTCCAGTCTTCTGGGCAGGTTTCCTGCTTCTGGCTGCTCCCAACTCTAAGCCTTTCCTTATGGTGCTGCTGCTGCTTGAAGCTGAACCAAAGCTTCCATATCCTCCTGCTGTCTGAAAGATCAAGTCCTTAACCTGCCCCTGCCTCCCACAGTTAGCATCTAGCCTCCATTCTGAATCTTATCTGCCATTCCAGAAGCCCTGTCTCCAGCTATGCAGGTCCCCAGACATCCTCTGTACCTTGCCACTTGTGTGCGTTGCTCTTTAATAGTTCTGTCGTCCATAATGCCTTCCCTGAGCTCCTGGCCTCAGAAAACCTGTGCTCCCTGAGATTCTGCTGGCCTCTCTGGGGAGGTCATCACCTTCTTTGAGCTGTAATGACACGTGTGTCCGTTGATCCCAGGCTTGTTTGTCTGAAACCTGTTTGTTTAGAAGGGTGAATTCACCGGACAGTATGTTACTCTTCTTTATATTTCTCTTATGTATCTGCACAGTGCCACCCACGTGGGGCTCACTGGATATTTGATGCTTTTATCATTAGAGAAAGGGACAAAACAGAAAGAGAATGTATGATGCAGTGGAGTGTAGGCAAGGTGGAGGGACGTAGGGGTGGGTGGAGTGGAAAGGTGGGGATTCAGCAGTTACAAAATACTCGACCAGAAGCAGGTTGTAGAAGGAAAGGGTTTATTTCTGTTGGGAAAAGCATGACAGGCCTGGGCAGGAAGCATGGGTCACATCATCATATCAGAGAGAAAATAGTCTATGGACTGGGCTTGGAGCTGGCTGTCACCCCAAAGCCCCCAGTAGCACATCTCCAGCAAGGTTCCACTTCCCAAAGGCCCCACAAACGTCTCAGATTGTCACCAGCTGGAGAGACCAGGGTGATTGGGTGGTTGTTGGGGGGGGGTGCATTTCATTTAAGCTACCACAAGAGGTAAAGTGTTTGCTTTGTTAGTGCTATAAAACAAATGGGGACACTGGTTTTCTCCTTCCTGAGTGGACTTTGAATCACAGTCTGGGCTCGAGCAAGGCTTTGTGAATAGAGCTAGAAGTAGCAGGTGCTCAAGTCAAATTGGTTTCGTGATGGTATGTGGATTACCTGCACACATGGGTGGCAACCGGGTCACCCTCCCAGCTGGCACTATCATGGGACTTGGACATATCATCAGCAGTGTGTCCCTCAGAGTTGCTTTTGATGGACAGCTTCTCAAGGGCAAGTGACTCATAGAAATCCACCATGGAAGTTGGCCTGGGCTCAGTCTCCCATCGGCTCATGCTACCATAAGGAGAAGCGTTGAAAGGCACTCCACATTGAGCAGTTCACAGCCCTCTTAGAAATGCGATGGCCATGTTCATGGTAAAGCTCGGGAATGGAACAATGAGAAGGGAGGGGTAGGAAGGGGCTAGGTTTGGTGGAAACAAAAAGAAGTGGTCTGTTCCTTCAGAGAAGGTCTAGAGACTTGAGATGGAGAGGCCGCCCCATGGAAATGCCAGTAGTCCAGTAGGATCAGTGTGATGGGAGCTCCAGAGAGAAGTGGGCCCTCACAGTCATCCTCTCTCCCTTTGCCACAGCCCGACTCATGTCCTGCTTAAGCCCCCTTCTCTCTTTCCACCTTGGGCTTCGCCTGTAGAGACACCCCTTGAATTGTAAGTGTTGCTCTGTAATGAATAACCAGGCTTGCCATTGTCTGGGGGCTGCTCTGTAGAAGCTCTGTGAAGATGAGGTTCTGGAGAACTGGCCAAGCCTGTCTGCTTCCAGCTAAGGGTCTTTCTATCTATACAAATCTTACTTGACTCCTCTGTAAAATAGATACAAATATACCCCAGACTCAAGAGCTGATGTGTGTTGAGTGGGACCTAGCTGGCTTTCAGTGCACCATCGCATCATCCTTCCCAGGATCCTTAGCCCGTCACATAGAGTGGGTACAGAATAGATACTTATTATGAATGTTTACTGGTCAGGGGACAGACGCTGTGATATCAGTGGTTTTTTTATTTCAAGGTAGGGTCTCACTCTAGCCCAGGCTGACCTGGAATTCACTATGTAGTCTCAGGATGGCATCAAACTCGTGGCGATCCTCCTACATTTGCCTCCTGAGTTGGGATTAAAGGCGTTCACCACCATGTCTGGCCATATCAGTTTTTTCAAACTTTTTATTGATAGCTTCTATAGTCATAGATCATAAGCCATTATGATTCCCTCGCCGCCCTCCCCCATATCTCCTCCCCCTCTCAATTAGTCTCTATTTTGTTTCAGTGTCATCATCTTTTCCTCCCATTATGTGTAGGTATTATCAGGCACTGCAAAGTCATGAATATCAAGGCCATTTTGTGTCTGGAAGTTTGTGTCGTAAGCAGTCCTACCCTTCCTTTGGCCATATCAGTTTTTGAAGGTCTCCTTGAAATCTGATTTTAGCTAGCAGACACTCGGTATCAGGATCCCTTGGGGAGCCTTGAACTTGCCTTACTCTGGGTAAGTAAGGAAGCAGGTTGTTTGGTCAAGCAACATTAAAGAAATGGATTTCTTTGCTGAGTAATGGATATCAGGGAGAGCAAGTTAAGAGTCCAATAAAGCCCTAATAAAATTAAAAAGATAAACTTCAGACCGAGGAAAAACAGATTGAATGCTCTAGGAATTCATATTAACATCAAAGCTTCTCTTAAGGTCAGGCAGTCTACTTAGCAGGCTAAGTAGGGATCAGCACAGAGAATTTGAGCAAGTTCCTCACCTTGCTGGAACAGCAGCTTCGTTAACTCTAGAGTGGGGTAATGGTGCCTTTGTATGGAGTTCATGTGAGCATAGGACTCAACTGTGTGTGGTATTCGCTCCTCTTTGCCCAGTACCGAGACTTCCTTTCCATTTTCCTTGGAAGTGAGCTCATTAACATCACCAGTGCTTCTGGCTCTTACCTGGATCTCTTACATTTGGCTAGACTAGCCACAAGCCCCGGGCAGCTTCTGTCCCCACCTCCCCAGTGCTGGGGTCTTTAGAGATGCACACCACCATGCTTGGGAGCTGGAGGGCTGCCCTTTGGTCTTTCTGTTTATGTGCCAATCACTTGATCACCTGAGCCATCCCCTGGGCTGAAGGTGTATGTTATTGAGTGTGTGTCACAAGAGTTGGGCTCATGCTAGGAGAAGGGAAAGCCATATGGATGTCTCTTGAGAAATGAAATGAATTTTCCCCAGACTCACATGTGTTTGCAGTGGTTTCTGTTCTGTTTGCTTCTGGTCAGCCATTTAGAGCATGTAAAACAATGGTGCTTCCCCAGCAGTGATGAGACACATACTAGCAATGTTGACTGTGGAATTTCAGTAACAACAGCAACAAAAAGCCTATACTGTACGGTGACAGGAGGCCTGGCTGTCTGCACCTGATGTCATCTGACCTAGGATGGTGGAAGTAAGTGACGAGCTGACCTAAGCAAGATAGTCAAGCAGCAAATTAAAAGGGAGAAACTGTAGAACACTGGGAAAATCCTAGTAAAATCTTTACCTCAATTTGCTTAGGAAAAAAGATGCTTTTCTGAGTTTATGCAAAACAATCATGTTTTATTCATCATTTGGTAGAAGTCGTTCTCGTGGCATGCAGGGCGAATGATGCCAGCTTTTCCGTCTCAGCTGGTGCAAGTGTTACTGAGCCCTTATGCTCTCTCGAGGGCCAGGGAAACCCAGCAGAAGAGGACCTGTTCCTGTCCAGGCCATCAAGAAAGCAGGAGTCTTCTCAGCCAAGCAAGGTGCACGTGGTATGGAGCTGCGATCCTGCAGGTGAGGGTAGGGCTGTGAGCTGCAGTTCAGCTCCGCGGGTGACTGTCCACAGGAAGCGAACTGTGGCAGCTGGATGTGCGTGGGCTGGAGCAGCCATCCATGAGGGAAGGTATTGCCCTGGCTGCACAAGGAGCCCGGCCAAAAGAAGCTGATAGAAGGAAATGGCTTATTTTGGCTTATAGACTTGAGAGTGACAGTTAGGGAACAGCAAGCGATGACTAGAAAGTGGACAGGTCTTCCAAGTGTTTAGGATTGGTTCCTCCATGCGTGTACTTTGGGTAAGTCTCATGTCTTCTTGAATTATGAATTCTTTTAATGAATTCAATTAATCAGGTTATGTGAGGGATCAGATAATCGAGTTTATATGATAATGCCGTGTAAACCGCAGAACTGCTCAGCATGACTTGACTGTTGCTACTGTTAGAAGTGCATTGTGGGATGGGGAGGAGTGAAACAGACAGAGACAGATTGGTGTTTCCCAGGGCTGGTCATGAGGCAG
>PVHP010028520.1:0-23129 GCA_004024765.1 Zapus hudsonius | reverse complement strand
TAGAACTGCTCCCACCCACTGCAGTTCCTATTACTTTTCTGCCTATTTGA
Source organism: Zapus hudsonius (assembly GCA_004024765.1). Lineage (NCBI taxonomy): Eukaryota > Metazoa > Chordata > Mammalia > Rodentia > Dipodidae > Zapus > Zapus hudsonius. Next base: position 23,079 of record PVHP010028520.1, on the reverse strand, counting down.
CAATTAATACATTTTTTTTACTGCTACCTACTGCTGAGCTAATTTTACTGAAGATTCTGTTTGTCAGTTTCATTCTATTTTTATCCCCTGGAAGGATGAGTCATCGTCTTTCCTTTAACAAGCTTCGTGTTCTCCACTATGTTCAAGGCAGCCAATGTGAAGCCTGGCATAAAAGTATCTTTTGAAACCCTTGTCCTGTTACAAAGCAGAGGTGGTTTCTAAAATTTAAAGGTTGTCATTTTCAAGTTCTTGCCTGTTTAGGAGAATAAGTGGTGCATATTGGTTACTCTAGTGTTGAAGCGTTAGGCATATTAAAAATGATATTGTAGATTTTGCATCAGAAATCAAGTCTCATAAATTCCATTTCTCTGATTTACCTGTGGTGCTTGTCAACCAGTTCTAGTTAATATCATTAAATTTTTATTTAATTAGAATGCAAGCAATCTGGCTGCCAGAAGTGAGACTTATGTCAGCATTTTCTTTGTGAACCTCCAAGGCTTATAATAAATCAACAGTAGTATACCTTAGCATAGAATTCTCAGGCCAAAAATGAGCATTTGGACATTCTTATTTATAAATGTGAACATGTTTTCACTGTGATTGTTTTAAGTATCTCAGGAGAATATTTTGATTAAAAAATAAGATTGTTTTCTTAAATTAGTCTCATAAAACTTATCTTTTATTTTTGAAAGGCATATATATATATATACAACTTTAGATATCTTTATGTACTTCCTTTTCTTTCTCCTTAAGTTATATTCATGTTTAAGCTATATTCATAAGTTATTCCTCATGTTTTTTCACTATAAATATTTGGGGAGGTCATCTTAGTTTATATTTCAATTTTTTAAATTGATGTTTAAAATTGTACATGCTTACAGGTTATCATTTCTTTGTGATAAAACATTCAAAATCCTTTATTTTAGTTTTTATGAAATGCACAATATACTTCTATGCTCTCTCTGTAGGGGGATTATAGATCATGCTAATTACTATAAATTCTAGTAGAATTTTTTTAAATCTCTGAAGGCATATGTAAACACAACAGAAAATTTAAATTTCTCTAATTTGGTAATTTTTTCCAAATTTATTTATTTATTTTGTTTTGTTAATCTGACCTAAAAATCTTTGTTTTCTATTAAGTGGTGAAATTACTCCACATTATCTTTTAGAAGACTGAGAGATTTATGTGTCTGAAATATTTAGGGCTCAGTGGTTAAAGGCACTTGATGGCAAAGCCTGATGGCCTGGGTTCAGTCCCCCAGTACCCAGGTAAAGTCTGTTGTACAAAGTGATACATGTCTATAGAGTTAGTTTGCAGTGCCTAAGAGGCCCTGCTGTGCCCATTCCCCCTCCACCTCTCTCTCTCATTATCTCTCTCTCTACTTGCAAATAAATAAAATATTTAAAAATATTTTGCTGTCTAAATTGATATGGACAAAAAGATAATGTAGGTACTAAATGTTCAGCTACTCCAATCAGACCTAGACTAGTCAGTTTTCACACCTGACCTGCCATCATACTTCTGCTGACCTGCAAACAAACAAACACACAAAGATGTCCATGGCTACTTTTCTCTTGTGATTTTTTTCTGTAAGTTACAGATCACCAAGGGATGTAGTTTGTTTGAAACATGGGTGCTTGGGAAGCTGTCCTTCTCTGGGTTTCCTCTATGTTTCTATGTCATTTGTCATGTTCTTTCATGTTGTCTTGACATTGTGGCCATCTGCAGATGGTCAGTGTATTTCAAATGGGTCAATGGCTAAGCTCTTATCCAATTTTATGGTGACATTTTCATTTCATATTCATAAAACTTTATCAACTTTCTCTGTACTGCCACGTTATCTATATTAGTGACATCTACTAGATATTAGCTTTTGTCTGTGCTTTCTGCTTTCTTCTGGAAATAAATTTTACTCAAATCATGCTTGGGAGTTTTTTTAAATGAACACTTTTATTGATTTTAATTATTCCAATATATGCGCTAAAGGCATTAAACACAACCTCTTCATTTTCACTATGATTCCAATTTTGGGGGGATTTATTGTAAGAAACAACACTATATATGTAGTGAGAGTGCTGATGTCATTAATAGAAAATTGAAAACAAAGTACATAAACACTGAGACAGGTCTAATTACAACTCATCAACTGGAAAAAGTAAGAACATGAGATAGACATTTTCAGTTATGAATTACAAATGATATTAGGGAAGAAAACAGTGAAATGAATACATTAAAATGTTTCTGAGTGGAATGGGATGTGACTCAGTTGGTAGTGTGTTTACACAGCAAACTTGAAGCCCTGGGATTGAACCCAGCACTGAATAAAACTGGATGTGGTGGTGTATATCTGAAATTCCAACACTTGGAAATGGAAGCAGGAGGATGAGTAGTTCAAGGTTATCTAGGCTACATAGTAAGTTTGAGGTCAACCTGGGATCCATGGGGCCCTGTCTCAAAATGCTAACAAACAGACAACAGTCTAAGTGGTCAAATTTGGGTCATTTCAGACATTTTTATTTCCATTGTTAAAAAGAATAGGGTGTTTATTTGGAGAGAGAAAGCAGGACTTTGATGCACTGGTCATGTTCTACATTTTGACTCACACCACGAACATTCATTTTGTGGGAGGGCATTCAACTAGACACTGAAATCTGTGCCCTTTACTGGACATAGAAATAAAATGGCTAATAATCACTTAAGAAAATATTCAACATTCTTAATCATCAGAGAAAAGCAAATCAAAACAACCATGAGATTCCACCTTACTCCAGCTCAGATGGCAATCATCAAAAAAATCCAACAACAATAAATATTGGTGAGGAGGCAGGTGTGGAAAGGAACCGTCATTCACTATTGGAACAAGCGCAAACTTGTACAACCACAATGGAAATGAATATGGAGACTCCCAAAGAAGATGATACTAGAGCTACAAACTGACCCAGTCATTTCTCCACTGGGCAACTACCCTAAAGGCTCCTTTCTTTAATACAGGGATATTTGCTCAACCATGTCTATAGCTGCTCAATTCACACTAGCCAAGAAGTAGAATCAACCCACATGCCAATTTCTGGACAAATGGATATCAGAGTTGTATATATACACAACAGAATTCTGTTCAGCAGCAAGAAAAAAGGATATAATGAAATTTGCAGGATAGTGGATGGACTTGAAACAGATCATATTCAGAGAACTAACACAAAATGCAGAAAGACAAACGCTACATATTCTTCCTCATATGTGGTTCCTAATCAGGTTCAGCTTGAAGAATAGCAAGCAAACCTGACATGTAAATTTAAAGACAGATAATAGGGATATAAGGTTTTGGGGCGAGGCGATGGGAGGGCAGGGGGAGTTATATATAAAAGTAAATGAAAAATTAATGCTTACTCTTGGACAGTAGACTAATGGCTATAACCCTCCAAAGGAATAAGGGGGTATCATCTGGTAAAAAGGACCCTGAAGAGGATGGGGTGAAGCCTAACCTTAATACAACTTGTACTGGCTTGTAACTCCCTGGGCCAGAAATTGGTTACTACTACTTTGAGCTGCCCATCAGAGACCCATGAGGTCTCCTAAACTAGACAGGCTTCTGTCAAAGCACCCAAATACTCCTCCCCAAAACAACCACTCCAAAGTAAAAGTTAACCTACTGCTGAAGACACCACAGGCTGCAGGCACACAACATGCAGAGACCTGACTGGAAACTGGAAGGAAACCAGCTCCCAGATGGTTAGCCCATACAGTGCTGTAATGTGCCACATGAACCACCAGGGGAGACTGGCAAACAATGCAGAAAGAAAGTCACCAGCATGGCAAGAAGCACACACCTGTGCAATAATGGCACTCAACCTACGCAGGTAATCAAGGGCTCTGAGATTGTCCAAGAGATGTGCTCAGTGGCAAGGAACCCCTAGCTGGAACAGGAATCCAAGCCAAATTCCTAATGAGACCAGGAATCACGACTCCAAAGGGAAGCTCCCACTAACCATGGGCCTAAAGAGAGGCAACACTCATTATAATCTAATCTCACCAAATTAGCAATGCATGTCGCATTCAATCCACACTCATCTCAAACTCTGTTGGAGAAACTTAAATTATCAGAAGGCAGACAGAACCACGGAAAACCCAACTCGACCAACAAGACCTGAAATGATAGCTAACTCACTGGAAGGAGAAGAACCACCCCTAACACTTCAGCTAGGACCCAGGTGAAACTACAGAGGAAGTTTTGACATGAGCAAGAGCGCTGCTTCCATAGCAAGCCCTACAACCTGCACAGGGGTAATGGAGACAGGCAATGAGGATACCCAAAACATTCCGAAGCAGAAATCCAGAGACTCAAGAGCTCAACACTAAAGAAGACTTAAAACTCACCCACCATTGGACAGGGAATTTTAATGAAGAGGGGACAGAAAGATTGTAGGAGCCATGGTGGAGGGGAGAATATGCAGAGGCATTGCCCACCCCTTATCCCAAACTATAATTTATGGGGGGCAAGAGTCAGGACAAAGTTCAAGCAAGGTATGGCATCTGAGAATATTGCTTGGGAAACCTCAGTGACAGATGGGCAAAGAAAAGAGGAAGTTCAGACACTATCTTACACATCACACTTTTAGTGAGCAAATTTAAGAATTCTGAGAAGAACTTCAAAATCCATGAGCTATGGCAATCCAGATAAAAGAATGTCTTAGTTTATTGCCTGTCTCCCAAGCTGAGTCACTGATAATGAACTTATGCTATTTAGCTCATGGTTCTGGAGGTCCAGAATTCTCTGAGCATGGCCATGGCATAAGGTATAGGTCTTCTTGCTGCATCATAGCACAGTGGTCATATCACATGGTGAGACAGAGCAGAAATACTCTTTCTCATCACATAAAGACTAACTAAATATGATGGGAATCCAAATCACCCACCTGAAGGTCTTACCTCCAAATACCAGAAACCTCAGTGTAGGGGTTGTTTCCAATAGGTGAGATTTGGAGAGGCCATAATCAACACATCAATGCTAAATTAACTGCCATCTACACTGAATAAGAGCCTGCCACAAAAATTAAAAATATATATATATATAAATGAAAAGCAAATTTCTTTGTTTTGTAGGGCTGAGTTAAATCCCAGGGCCTTCCATGTGTTGCATAACCTTTCTATTACTGACCTATGCTCAGAGATGCTAATATTCATATTTCCAAATTTAAAACCTATTTAAATGATTGGTTAGATACTGGCTTTCTAATGAACTTGGAATACATCTTTGTCATAGTCAATCACATGCTGCTGGGATGATTTTCCAAACCAGGAACAATTTGGAGGAGGAAAGTATTTATTGAACAGATACAGAGGAAGGTAAGGAAAAGGCTGTCTCCCTTTCACAGATCCAAGCAGAGACAGAGACAGCACCTCCAGAAGCAAGCAAACAAGCACACTGCAACACTGTAATTCACAAAATGCAGAACTGCCAGACCAGGGTTCTGGCTTTTCTTTTGCATATCTATCCCTAATATTTTGCATGCAATTTAGAAAGGGCCAGTCCCCGGGAGGCTAGGCCAAAGTGACACTTCCTCCAGCCAGAAGCCTGGAGACAATTAACAATTTAATAAACACAATTATAATAAATTCTATTGGGGGACATTTATTCAAAACTACCACAATCCACCCCTGGCTCCCAGTAGAATTATAATTATCTATATTATGTTTAGTCCAACTTTAAAGGTCCCACAGTCTTTATAAACTTTAAGACTGTTTTAAAGTCCCAAGTCTTATCTGAAAGCTAAGATTGTCTTTTAACTTTAAATTTTGTAAAATCAAAACAAGTTATAACCTTTTAACATATAATGGCACAGAGTAAACTTTTCCAACTGCTATGAGGCATAACAAGGAAAGACTGGGCCAATGCAAACATCAGCAAACATCCACATCTGCAGTTCAAGTCCCATACCACAACCAGTGATTGACAGTCTCCAGATTTTTCCAATTTTGTCTCTCCAGCTTGGCTGAGCACCTGTGGAAACTTCCATCCCAAGCCAACAGCACTCCATGGTAAACCTTGCAAAGTCCTGGTATGTCCAAAATGTCTTCGGGTCTCCATTGCAAACCACAGTCCACCTTCCAATGGCTTCACTGGCCAATCAGGGACTTCATGCCCTGTTCTAAATACCGCATCTCAGCAGTGGCTCCTGGAACCGTGTGCACTTCATGACCCACTCCATGCATGCATTTCTCATGCTTCCAAAAGCAATACCAGGTATGCAGGACACAGCCATATTGTTAATTCAAGGACAAAATACACGTGACCTTGAAGAGCAGATTCCTTTTTTCAGCAATTTCCTTTCTAAAGAGTTTGCACAGTCCATCTTTCTGTCCTTCCTGAGTGGAAGCACCTCAGGCATTTCTCCATTATTTCAATGTAAAGCAGTTTGGCCAAAATCAAAAGCCAGTCTCTGCCCATAAGTTAAACTTGCTTTGAGGTTTTTCTAACTTCAAATCTTAAATTCTCAGTCCCATATCCATAGTCAAGAGCACGGTCCATTACTTAAATTTAACCTTGGTCAAACTCTCTGGGCATGGGCAGTAGGGCACATCCAACCCTTGACCCAGGCACACAGTTCTATTAAGGTTTTCTGTAGTCTCTCCTTCCCCATAGAAAGTTCACAAGACAAGCCTCCAAATGCAATTCTCTCTGCACTGAGCATTTCCAAATTCTCACCAGAATAGTATATAAAACTTGGCTTACCACTCTGGAAGGCATCTTCAGATGCAAGTACCAAGTCCATGTCCATTCCTCCAGCACACAAGTTCCAGAAGATCAAAATCCACATGGTCAGATTCATCTCCGCAAATCACCCCACTCCTGGTACCAAATCTGTCACAGTCAGCCACAAGCCACTGGGACGAATGTTCAAACCAGGCACAATTTGGGGGAGGAAAGTATTTATTGAAACTACAGATTGAGAGGAAGTTCTGTAACAGTGAAAGAGGTTGGCCCTCTTTCACAGGTCCAAGCAGAGAAAGAAACCCATCACCAACACCACACACACAGAAGAGGAAATAGGCAGGAGGGCCAAGGAGAGAATTTCTTCCCCTTTATATAGGCTTAGGGTGGGGTCTTACAACCCTTCCCCAGACTTAAAGGCTTCCTGAGTCTCTGGACTTTCCTTCCTGCACTGCCCACACCGGAAAGGATGTTTACTTCTAGCTTCTTTGACCTTCCTTACATTGTGCCCCCTACTGAGAGGCTACCTTCCTGTGAACATCCTCAGAGACCCACCCAAGATTACTTGAAAGGTCAAGTTGACATCAAAACTTAACCATCACACCTCCCTTAACTGACAGAGGTCAGTAGAACTTGAAACCATGGTAACACCGCAGTCACAATGGAGAGGCAACCTCAACTGCCCTTCTTGTTCTGAAACCCTGACTCACTTGTATGGAACCCCTCAGCAGGGTAATATGTGTCTGCTGTTTCTGTGTAAACTCAGGCCTCAGAAAAGTCTGGAAACGGGACCCTTGATGTGTCTGGAGATGCTGTGTGCACCCTTGTTCCAAATGTTTCTCTCCACCTTCCGGAAGACATATAGAGCCAACACTGGACAGCCCGCAGCAGGTCTACACGGCCATGAGATCATTTTCAGTCTTCTAGGTTTCACAACATATCATTCTCTCTCTCTGTCTCTATCTCTCTCTCTTTCTCTCTACACACACACACATACACATATATATATGTGTGTGTGTGTGTGTGTGTGTGTGTGTGTGTGTGTGTGTGTGTGTGTGTCTGTCTTAATGGGCACTAATAACATGGAGGGAAATTCATTCTGCACCCTGTAAACTTCAGTGGGTGGCAATGAAAGATTTAGAGGTGTGTTAATATCCATCCTTCTTAGGTTTCTCTTGAAGGTGAAAGCATGTTGAGACACTCCTTTGATTACAAAAGCCCCAACTATGTGGAGGAAGTGGTGAATTACCTATCAACAGCTGCTCGGAATGGTAACTTTGATGTACTCAGCATCTTCTTGGCTGTCTTGCCAATAGTTGTCAATACCTGGAAGGTTCTGGCCATGATAATGGAAAGGTGAGTGCCCATGTCCAAGGCCAGAGGAGCTTATCCCCACTGTTTTTCATCTTTTGTTCATCATTGTTGTTTTATTTTCCATTTTCCTCACTCTACCTGAGACTGACCTGGAATTCTCTCTGTAGCTCCAGGTTGGCCTAGAAATCAAAGCAAAACTCCTACCTAGGCCTCATAAGTGAGGGATTAACGACAGGCCCCCACCAGGCCCAACCTTTTTCTTTCTTTTGAATTTATTTATATATTTAAGTGAGAATGAGAAAGAGGATGCACATATGAGGGCTGCAAATGAACTCCTGATGCACACACTACTTTTGTGCATCTGACTTTCCATGGGGACCGAGGAATTGAAACCAGACAGGCAGTCTTTGCAAGCAAAGGACTTTAAATGCTAAGCCATCTTCCCAGCCCACCCTTTCCTGTTGATGTCTTGGGAGGCCTCTGCTATCTCTGGGGCTGTTTGTTCTCCTAGAAAAAGATTCACCCTTTGGGGTTGGGGCAGATTCTTTACAGTTGGGGGAACCTCGTAGGTGATATTCACTTAAATAGTCCCCTAAAAATAAGCACTGTCCAGATCCACTTTTTCAGAGGCCTCAAGGTCCTTTTCTCATTTGGAAAAGTGTACCAGGTGCCATCTAGCATAACTAGCATAAATGGCACATGACCATGGGCACCCCAACAACATTTGTGGCCACAGAGATGTCTGGGAAGGGACATCTTGGGTTGCTCATGGCACAAGCACTAACACGTGCAACTGCAGAAGGTATCTGGGCACTCAGCATGTAAATCAGAGAACTGCCAGCACAGCAAGTTCCTAGCCACACTTCAAGGCTGTCATCCTGGGCCTCTAGATATCCTGGCAGAGAGGGGACATAGTATGCAAGCATTAACAAACTCGTGACATCTTCTAGGTACCCACTTTTTGAACCCGGCTGTGAGGAGGCTGAGAAAGAAAAGAAGTGAGTAGGCTTTGGGTGAAGAGAGAGTGAGCTCCCCTAGGCACTGTGGGATATCTGGGGAACTATAGCTGGAGGTCTGGACACCCTTTCCTGGTGATGTCCAGTAGAGGACTGATGCCTGGGTTTCACCTACAGATGGAGAAAATCAGAGATCCCTGTGTGGTCCATGGTAGCACGAGGCTGATGTGAGGATGGCAGCTAAAAGCACATCTCTAACATCCTATGCCCACCATAGCCAGATTGCACAGTGCTGCCCTCCATTAAGGGACTCTGCAGCAGGTCTCAGGACCCCCTGTCCACATGGACCCCACTCCCATGCTCACCATTCCCAGCTGCACATGAGCTGAGGACCACCTTCTTGCAGTCCCCAGCAGTGCTGGACAAGGAAACGTCAGGCATCTGACTCTACTTCTTGTCTACCTCCCCTCAGAGCCATTGGCTGGTTCCTCACTGTGTGGATGAACAATATACCACAAGACTTTTATAGGGCTTCAGATGTGGCCACACTGAACAGGCTGATAGCCAACTTGAAGCTCAACATGCCTGATTTAAATCTTGAAGCTCAACTGAAGTTTCTCATGTCACTGGTCACCAAAGAACCCCCCCCCCCAAGGCTGCTCCTCAGCCACAGGTGCAGGATCCATGTTGTGGGGCCGCGGGCCAGTGCCCGGTAGTCCCACAGCACTGGCCCAGTGCCCATCCTCAGCTTCCATTAGCCTGAGGGTGCTGCTAACACAGAGACCCAACTGCCACAGCCACCGCTGCCCCATGCTTGGGATTTTAAACATTTGTGAATATCTTCAGTGTTCCCTATTTCTTTTTTATAAACAATATTTTACTTATTTGCAAGGAGAGAGAGAGAGAGAGAGAGAGAGAGAGAGAGAGAGAGAGAGAGAGAGAGAGAGAGAGAGAGAGAGAGAGGAGGGAAGAGCCCCAAGCCTCTGCAAATGAACTCCAGATGCATGCACCACTTTGTGCATCTGACTTTATGTGGGTACTGGGGAATCAAACCCAAGTCATAAGGCTTTACAGGCAAGCACCTTGACCGCTGAGCCATCTCTGCAGCCCCTCCCCCCATTTCTTTAGTTTTCAGCAAACAGTATATTGTGTAGTAGAGTTGTTTTCCTCTTTAAAAATTCAGATATGTAGTTTTTAAATTCAAACCAGAATTTTATTTTCATGTCACCTAAGTTAGTTCTCACAATATCACACTTTGTTTTCCAAGAAGTAACATCACATTTTTCCAGGCATATGTATAAGAATTCAGAATTTTGAAGAATCAGTTTAATGTATACCTTCAGGCAATTTCATCTTCATTTTCCTTTATGTAAATCTATTATTTCATAACTTTGGAGCCAATGAAACGAGTTTCAATCTTTTTTTTCCCACTTATTTTTTGCATTTTAATTTATTCTACCTTATCCACTATATACTGAAAACACAAAAATGTTCCCCCAGAACATCAATTGCCAAATATCACTTTAAGTTTCAAATTTGTCAACAATATCAAAAATTATCAACATCGATCTCAACTTTCTAACTTCTAAACAGTCTGCAAAATAGTTTTTTCCAACTTTTTTCTACTCTTTCTGAAAAGGAGAGTGAACATTGTTCACCTGCATTATGGTAAATCAAATTAAATATTAAGTAAGGTATATGTAACACATAAAATAATCTTACATAAAATATTTAAAATTAAATAACAGTATTTGTCATTGTTGTGACCACATATGTGACAAGAAGCAGCTTTAGGAAGGGTTTATTGTGGCTTACAGTTCCAAGAGGTATAGTCTGTCGTGGTGAAGAAAGCGTGTTTGCAGGAATGGAAAAGCCAGCCGGTCTACATTTAGGAAGCAAAGAGAACATATAGGAAGTAGGTCTGGACTATGACACCCAAAGCCCACTCACAATGACACACTTCCTCCACTAAGGCTCCACATCCACCTTCCCAAACAGCATCAGAGTAATTGCCAGTGGAGGAATTTTATATTTAAACCCCAGCTCAGGAGAAATCCTAGTACCTGTCTATTACTACTATTATCTTTATTAAATAGCCCCTTCAAAGATTGCATGAGACAGTTCCCAAGCATTTCAACTTTTCGAAGTGTATGGATGATAGCCCAAGGAGGGTGGTCTTTTCCGTGGATTTGCCCAGGGAGATCAATGTGCGCCATGGTCTTTATTTAGTGACATCTATTTAGTGACTATTTCTGTAATGCTCTTGCATTGTACATCTCAGATGACATGAGCATCATGTGATTTTCCCCAGATCTGTTTTGGGATGAATTGCAATAATATCCAACTACTGATGAAGGTGTTAGATGTATGGGGTACAAGGCCCGTGAGAGATACCAGGAGTCAGCTTGTGCAGTGCGGCCGGCTGTCTTTATTTTGCACTTTTCCCCAGGTCATTCTAGATGCAGCCAGAGTTTCCCCCTACTGCCTTCAAGCAGCAAACTGCTTTACTTGTTAGTGGGAGACCATTTGCGTGGAAAGGAATTTAACTCTTTCCTAACCATATGAAAAGTGGCATTCTGGGGATTCACTTTCTCATCCAAAGCATTGAAGTCCTAGAAATTTCAACTTTCCTTCACAACAATATCTGATAATATATATTAGATAAGAAACATTTACCTGATCATAAAAAACATTGATGTGATTTCCAAGCACAATACAATTTATAAAGATGAAGTTTCTTGTGGGGTGTAGGTGATGTACTTTGAAATGACTCCGATGTCAAATCCATCTTCAAAGATGTCTTATTTTACATGTACACATGGTATGCATGTGTCCGTAAGCATGTTGTATGTGAAGGGCATGCGTGTGTGTATGTGTGTGTATGTGTTGTGTGGTGTGTGTGTTTGTGTGTGTGCACATGCATGTATGTGTGTGGTGTGTGGTGCGTGTGTATGTGTATGTATGCTTGTGTGTGTGCACATGCATGTGTGTGTGTCTGTGTGTGGTGTGTGGTGTGTGTGTGTATGTGCATGTATGCTTGTGTGTGTGCACATGCATGTGTGTGTATGTGTGTGTGTAGATGTCTTCCTCAGTTGCTCCTTATCTTATTACTTAAGACAGGGTTTCTTCCTGACCTCAGAACACTCTACTGTGGGTTCTGGGCATTCGAACCCCCATCCTCATGGATGCTCAGCAAACATTCTTACTGACTGAGCCACCCCCTGAGCAGCCCAAAACTGATGTTAACTTTGTTAGCAATGTAGTGACAAACTGTAAGTTTAAGACTTGACTGAGAGCTGGAGGTGTACATTAATAAAGGGGTGGGTTGTTAGCTAGCCTATACCAGACCCGAATTAAATCCACAACACCACAAATAAAAGATTTGAAATTCAGAACCACTCATTTCCTGCCCATCTCTTAATAATCCATAGCTATTTTCAGTGGGCAGCAACCCTCCACCACACATCCTGCAAAAGTGATGAACAGATTCCAATGGCTAGGTAGAACTTTGGGTTGATCAGACTTAGCATTGAGCTGGATTTACTGTTATCAGAGCCATCCCTTGCTGAGTAAATGACTTCCAGAGGCACTTATACATCATATATTAAGCCAGACATCAGTGAAACTCATGCTCACGGTTTTACATGAACTCTATGATGCTGGAGCACTCAGATGTATTTTGTGGGTTTTCAGTTACTTTCTGTGAAGGAAATGATACAGTATATTCCACATTGTGTTTTTTGGTGACCTAGTGTGTCTTTATCATATGTCTTGTGATCTGGCATCCTTTGAACCATTTCTCTTGTTTTCTAGTGAAAAACTATAATACCACTTCTCAGCTTTCTTATTGGCTAGATGAACGTGCTCAACCAATCAGAAAGCTGTGTGAGATGCTCTACCCAGTGATTCCCCCAGTGTCTCTGATCCCCTCAGGCCCTGGAGTACAGGCCTGTGTGGACCATGTCTCACTTTTTACATCGGTGTCCAGGACAGAATTCAAGTCCTTATAATAGAATAGCATGTGCTCTTACCCAGAGAGCATCTCCCAGCCAGGACCTGTGTTAGAAGAGATGAGTTTCCCTCCTAGTTCTGTATGAAAAACTCTATCTGTATGTGGAGAATATTCTTTTTTTCCTCTTTTTATAATTTAAATATAAATTTATTGTCCATAATGAGTTACATCATTTAGTGGGCAAACCATGAGTTGTTATCCCGAATTCCCCAATTCCCCCCTCCCCCTCCCTGATCAGTTGGATATCCTCCTCCGTGGGCTGTCTGTATTAGTCCTGTGGCCAGGGATCCTGGATATCCTAGTACTCATCCCAGTCTTCCTGGCCCAAGTGAGTTGTTACTGATGGGTGCCATGCCTCTGGACCATCTCTCCCACCAGAATATTCTTTTTTAAAAAAGAAAAATTTATTTATTTATTTGCAAGCAGAGAGAGAGAGAGAGAGAGAGAGAGAGAGAGAGAGAGAGAGAGAGAGAGAGAGAGAGAGAGAGAGAGAGAATGGGCATGCCAGAGCCTCAAGCCACTGTAAATGACCTCCAGATGCATGTGCCACTTTGTGCATCTGACTTTAAGTGGGCACTGGGGAACTGAACCCAGGTCCTCAGGTTCTGAAGGCAAGCACCTTAACTGCTGAGCCATCACTCCAGCCCTGAGGTATGTTCTTCATAGACCCTCATCCAAAGTCACATTTGTATTCTGAAGTTTGGCCCTCTGAAACACATGGAAAACTAGTAATTTTGAGAGAAAATTGCCCACACACTTCAGTGTGGAAGAGCACAGTGGTGGTTGACTCCTAATTCTGACAGACTTGCAAATGTACCTCCTCAATCACTTCTCTAATTAGTGAGCAGACGTCGGAAAGCACTAGGATCATTTGGATTTTAATTGTCAGGCAATGCTGTCTATAGTCACTCCATATGTTCCTACCAAAACAATAAAGAACAATTATGCTACGAAAGCATCTATAGTTTTGATGATCATGGCTAATTGGGTAACTAGGCCTGATTCCGTCTATTGCTTATCCAGTCAGAACATAATTATGATCACATTTCCCACCATCCCATGGGTGTATTTCTCTTCTCTCCAAAAAACATTTTAGTGCATCATATCAATAAGTAAACAAGGGCTTTTCACTCCAGGGGAAGTACACATTACCATTTAATTCACTTCAAAGACATTCTGAAATTACAACATTCTGAGTGAAAGTGTATGTAATATAGAATTTTTACAATGTCATGATAAATAAAAGTGGGCATATATTGAGCTTGTATTGTGTGTTGGAAATTCTTACAACTAACTTATGAGATAGGGTTATTTTTATTATTTCCATGTTACTTATTAAAATGGACCTTTAAAATCACTTGTTTCTTTATTTGAAAGCTGAAAGAGATAGAGAGAAGAGAGAGAAACAGAGAGAATAGGCATGCCAGGGCCTCCAGGAGCTGCAAATGAATTCCAAATGTATGCACCACTTTATGCATCTAGCTTTATGTGGGTACTGGGGAATTGAACCCTAGTCATTGGACTTTGTAGGCAAGCTCCTTAACCACTGAGCAATCTCTCCACCTCCCAAATGTATGTATTTTTTCAGAAAGACAAAAAGTAAGATTTACATTTAGCAGTGAGTGCACCAAAGGAATCTGGTCTCTCAAACTGTGCCCTTACCCCTAGGCAGTAATGCCTTTGGTAGAGGGAGTATTAGTATGATTTGAGTTAGATTAACTTAAATTTGGCCTTAAATTAGAGGTGGCATGATTGTGACTATCTTGATCCCCCAAATCTCTTAAATTTAAGATAATCTGTAGTAAACTAGTAAATTAATGAATCATAAAGCCAATATACAATGATGCCTGCTGTAAAAAACTGGGATGTTATTTAAAGATGTATAACGTGTGTAAATGCTTTCTTTTATCCTTACAAGTGAAACCATTTGCATATTTGAACACACTCTGCCAGTCATGTTTCTTCCAATTTCACACGATTATTAGATTAGATCATACTAGTTTGTGGAGCTGAAAATAATTCCACCGAGCATCTCCCTAGCCTGGACCTGTGTTTTTGAAGGTGAGTTTCCCTCCAAGTTCTATATGAAAAACTCTGTAGCCATATATGGGGAATGATCTCTTTTTTTTTATGGGAGGAAAATATTTATTGAACAGATCCAGGGGAAGAAGTTAAGGAAAGGCTGGCCCCCTTTCACAGAAGCAAGCAGAGACAGAGACAGAAGCCCACTAGCAGCATCACAAGCAAGCACACTCCAAACTCGAATGATCTCTTTTTTAAAATATATTTTTATTTATTAATTTGCAAGCGGAGAGAGATAAAGAAGAGAGAGAGAAAGAGAGAGATAATGGGCCTGTCAGGCCCTCAAGACCTCTAACACTTCTGCAAAATGACCTGGAATCATTCAATTTGATAATCCATAGTCAGATTATCATTTCCTCACATTTTATTGACTACTCTGCTTACAGCGTTTTTAATACCTGAACAGATATTATGTAATTAAAAATAGTATTAACCTGTGACCATATTCCATTACTAAAAAGACCATAACTTGAGGCTATTTAAATAAGTTGAACATTAATAAGAGCTGGTTTACACAGGTTATGATTTGACATAAGGAAGTGTGCTTATATTTCTTAGTCATTTCTAAAGAGCGGCTAAGGCTCTGAGTGGGCAAAAATAACAGCCTCTTCCTAGAAAGGTGGAGGCAGAGTCTGCTGTATAGACAGAGGTTGTCACCAAGTCCGAGTTCCTGCCCCTTCCTGGTACCATCTTCCAATCCTGCAGTATTTGTTTTCTTGAAGCTTATTTTCTTAACCGACACCCAGAGGTAACTTTGTGTTGTTATATTGTCAGTCTGTAAATAGAATAAAGTCATGCAATGAAAAAAAATCACTTCATAACACCAGCATACCCAACTCTGCAACGGTTTTAATTTAAAAAAAAATATCTTCAGCATCCCATGAACACTTATTTTTATTTTCTCAAAAATAAAAATCACTTGCTTAGTAGTGTGAGAGATGAGGTTTCATAGTGTAGGTAACTACTCTTCCTGGAGAGCCCATGGCTTCTTTTCAGTTCATACAAGTTTGCTATCCTTCTCACCTCCCACTAAGCTTCTATGATAAGTGTGCTTATTTCTTCACTCAATGAAAGATACAAACCAATCCATAAATGTTAAGCACTTTCCTTGAAGGCTCACAGCTTAGACATAAGGACCCAGTGTTCTTGTCTATAGAATTTGGTATCACAATCAATATTCTCCTGCATCCCTTTTCCTTAGACTATTGGCTTCCAAAACATATGCACTGGCGTTGCTGAGCCATCTCTCCAGTCCTCTCTCTGGGACTGTTTCCTTCTAGAGGCCTGCAAGGAGACCTGCCTGCTCTTTGTTTTCCCCAGCCTTGCAGACCTGTGTTCTCATGGCATCCCCATCTTTGACTCAGCCCTTCTGCATCTCCGTGTCCTCCTCTACCTTTGTCACTGGTGAGTCCCTGTGAACACATGACCTCCTTCTGCGATCCTGCAGCCTCTCGCTCACTCAACCTGCCACAGATTTCTTTGCCTGGCAAATGTCAATTTTCATAAAAGTATATATTTATTAGTAAAGCTATGCTCTTTTTTCTACGGTAGATTACTTTCTAAATTCCCTTGCCATGTCTCAAAAAGCATCTTCTGTAGGCATTCACAGAATGAATGAGAAGAGAAATTATTTTACATAGTATGTAAATAATACACATGTATTTTAAAGAGCTGTCCTCTGTCTCTTCCTTCTCCACTTCCTCTCTACCTTATTCTTTCTCCCTCTATCCAATCGCTCTTTCACAAAAACTAACACATATATACCATAAGCACCACATGTGTACCACAAATGCACACGTGTGAGCACACACAGATGGAGGGAGGGAAGGAAAGCAAGAGGGAAAAAGAGATGGAGGGAGAGAGTTCTATATCCTCTATATCCTTTCTAATTGTTACGAGCATCAAGTGTGCAATGATAAAGAAAACATCTGGCTCAGAATATATATATATATATATATATATATATATATATATATATATATATGGCTTGGTCTTAAATAGAGCATGCTCATACAAGGTGGAAGAAATATTTTAAATTCTTCAGGGGATTGCTTGAGGGGTGGGGAGAAATAACCTGGTGGCTTAAACTAACTTTCTGGTGGGATGTGATGGGTTGCCTTGCAGGCAGATGAGTCAGGTAGGAGTTCACACAGAACTTGCTTCTGAGAGGCAGGAAGAATAATGCCTCCTAATGGGCGCTTTGGAGCAGTGGCCTCAGCTGTACCATTGGTGGATGCTGGCTTCGAGGTCATTAACCAGCTAAGATATAGCCAGGCCCTGGGAGCTAGTGTTCCCTCCAGTGTGGGATGCAAGTGGACAAGTCCTGTGCAATAACTGCAGCTCACTGAGCCCAGAGTTAAATGGTTACAAGTCAGCTGCACAGCAGATCTTTGTAGCAATGAAAATAACAACAGATTCCATTCAAAAATACATTTATGCAGTTTAGAAATCTGCAGGTGTGCAAACAGAATGGAAATAGACTTTCCCATGTCCTATTTAGCAGTTCCTTTGCTTGCCCAAATTACTTATTCTCATGTGATTTAGGTCCCTTAAAAATTAGGATTATAGTCAACCTAAAAGGTGCTTGGGAAATCACTCAGTGTACCCTAACAAATAAAATTCTCTATCAGCTTGTTATACTTGTATGACATGTAATATTATGCCTGACATGGTTTATAAATTATCACCAAATAATAATAATTCAAGGTGGTAACACATGCAAGTGGTAAGGTGCATAGTGTCAGTCTCTTATCAATTTTCAAAATGATATCCATTTTCGGAGTGTTCTTTATTGAGCTTTAAGTGATTTAATACTTGTATAATTTCTCTCCTTACAAAGATAAAGAACTTTTTCAAAATTGCTCTTAACATTATACATATAGAATAGGTCAATGTCTTTAGAAAATCAGACTTTTAGAATCATAAAGTGTAGACTCCCAGTGAACACCTTCCTCACCCAGTGTGATTCTAATTTCTTCATTCAATGAGTGAATGGATCATTAATGCATTTCTTTCTAGCTGAATAGGATTTCCCTGTTTTGTAGATTACCTTTATACTTGGCCATTTCTCTGCAGATAGCATTTGAGTTGCTTCTATTTGGGGCTATAATGAAGCTACCATGTACCTTTTAGTAAACATTTCATGTGGATATAATGTATGCATTTCTCTTAAGTAAATACCTGGGAGTGAATTTATTGCATTTGGTCATATGGAACTGTTTACTTTTATGAGACATTGTCAAGCTGCTTTGCAATGTCGCTAATTTCAGTCCCATTGGTGATACATTCTAACAATTTTGAATTGTGACCATGGGATTATGTATGCCTTCCTATGTCATTGAGGTTTTACTTTATTCTTCCAAACAATATTGTTAAATAAATTGTCTGTGATTTCTGACATTCAAATATCTCAATAAGTGTCTTTTACCAATTAAAAATAGATTATTCTTACTGTTGATTTGTAAGAATGTTTTATTCTGGATACAGTTCCTTTTACAATCACATGTTATGCAATTTATTTTGTTGCTTGTCCTGTCTGTTTGCATTTCTGTTTCATCACTCGTGTCTCTAAAAGCCTATTATTTATGCTTAGTATGCTAGCTAAGAAATATTTGGGTACATATTATTTAAATTTTTCATAGTTTTTTTCTAGAAATTTTATAATTTTAGCCTTTACATTTGATGCTGTGGTTAATTTGAAAAGAATTTTTATTTATTGTGTAAACATTGAGATTCATCTTTTCAGTACAGATGTCTTATTGATTTCTCATTTTTCCTCATTTCCCTTTGATTCTACTTGACACCTTTGTCACATCCAGTTGATTTTGTGGGCATGCACGTGTGTGTGTGTGTGTGTGTGTGTGTGTGTGTGTGTGTGTGTGTGTTTCCCACATGGGATCTAAGAATCTGAACTCAGATGCCTGTATGTGTAGGGCAAGTGCTTTATCCACGGAGCCATCTCCTCAGCCCAGAATTTTGAAATTTATAGAAGGAATGCAATGTATTGGAAATGTTTCTTTGGGAGGCTAAAATAGAGCAACAATAAAAGCCATAAATAAGAGGGAAAGAAAAGCTCAGTAAAGGACTTTGAGTGTAATGAAGAATAGGCTCTTCTGAAATGAGAAAATTTGAAGATATGAGCAAAATGAGCAAAATGATATTAACAGGTCCTAATTCAAGAGAAATAATACACTTAATTCTCATTACTCATAGTTATATCTTCCAAAGTCATTGCAGACATTGAATTAGCAAGTCCAGAACTCTCACTTCCCAGGGATATTCAGGGTTTAGGATCCTGCATATCTCAGGTCATTGAAATCAAGCCATCGATAAGTTGCCTTGCTCTATGCTTGTTTCTGCTTAAAAATGCTTTACTTAACACATGTTTATTATGAATAATTAATTGAATGGTTGTTGAATGATTTAAACCCGGGGAGGCAATTTTTCTTAGATGAGTTCAATGAACCAAGCAGGCAGTTTTCACCAGGGTCGGAGGTCTGCTGTAGTGTTCTACAGAGCTGCTTTTCATGTAGAAGTGATTCTGGTTATTTCTGTGGTCCCCTGGCACAATAACTGTCTCCCAAGCTTAATATTTTTACATCATTTGAAATACATAGACTGGATAGCATTAGCCAAAAGTATTTAACATTTTCCTGAGCCTGGATTATATATACATATATATACATTTACATATGTGTATATATATATTATCCACATCATGGGCTGGGTATTACATGTTTACCACATGAACTTCATTGCATCTGGGTGTACAAAAATGCCAGGGAATTGAACTCAGGCTTGCAAGCAAATGCCTTTAACCACTGAGCCATCTCTCTAGGCCTCAGACAGGGCATCTTATGCCATAGAAATTGATTTGCTCACCATTATGAATACTGAAAAGTCAAGGGTTAGTCCCATACCTTAGTTTTTAGTGAAAGCTATTTTTCTTTTCATGGAGATGGTCATCTTCTGTGTGTGACCTCACATGGTCAGGGGGTGTAAACAAAAACATATGTCATATATATGCATACTTATGTACATGTATTATGAATATATATATATTACATATAGGGAAGAGGTATTTATTACAGAGAGAGAGGGAGAGAGAGAGTCATAAAGAGGCTTTTGGTCACCTTTCCCTATTTTATATGTACACTTGTAATCTTATAACAGAGCCCCAGGCTCATGATTTCAGCTAGGCTTAATTGCCTTCTAGACGATTCTGTCTCCAATAGAGTCACCTAGAGTGTTTGCAAGAGTACATCTTTTGAATATTTGGAGGAATACAATTTAGAGCTTGGCAAAATGTAAGGACAATGTTTGGGAGCCCTTTTCAAGAACAAAATTGTCAACAGTCAGCACGAGTTAGCTCATGTCTGTACTGCCAGCACTCAAGTGGCTGAGGCAGGAGGATTGAAAGTTTAAGCTAGCTTAGGCTACTCAGTGAGAAAAGCAAAACCCAAAACAAAACAAAGCTTTTCATCAAAAAGAAAAAAATATGGCAAAAGTAGGTCATTTAAAGCACATTTGTTTTCAAGGGCTTACTGTAGAAGGAGCACATCTCTCCGTTAGATCTGTTGAGACCATCACGATGTGTGCAAATAAATGTTTCACGGCTCTACGCATGTCCACAAATCACTGCCAGTGTGCTCTGCATGTTCACTTGTGAGTTACAGATCAATCTGAACAAGTAGGCAAATTTGTAATTATGGAATCCATACATGATGAAGGGGGTCAGCCATGTTTTTATTTGCTTCTCAGAAATATATCTCCTCACTGGCAAATCTAGATTGGAGCATCACTTAAAACCTGATTCAGTGAGGACAAGTGCGCTGGAGTCTTTACATGCATTCTTGGTTGCTGGAATGGTAAATATAGTATACTAGTTCATGTTTAATATAGAAGATCAAAAATCCATTAAACATAGCACCTGCTCATGGGCTTGGTATTTCATATTTACCTCTGTTGAAGTGCTTGGACCTGGGCTGATTCAAGAACTCATTGATGCACATATCATTGCATTCTTACTTTACAGATCAGCAAGTTGACATACATAAACTTTTAGTAACATTATGCTTTTAAATACTGTGACAGGACAGATTTTTATCTTAGTCATAATGAAAATAGTACATAATATATCATTCTATTTCTTGGTCATTTCAGAATTCAAGGTAGCTATCACCTTTTAGAACGTTTATTCCAAAGTAAGAAAGGGGGAAACAGTGCACTTGTTAGGTCCATTAATGCATACAATCATGGAAATTAAATTTAAAGTTTGCTTGCTTATTTTTTGATTCAGAATCACCTTTATTTTATAATTTTTAAAAAATATTTTTATTTATTCATTTTTTCAAGCAGAGAGAGAGAGAGAGAGAGAGAGAGAGAGAGAGAGAGAGAGAGAGAACACCAGGGCCACCACCTTGTGGGTCTGGCTTATGTGGGACCTGGGGAATTGAACCCGGGGCCTTAGGCACTGGAGGCAAGTGCCTTAACCGCTGAGCCATCTCTCCAGCCCTATTGTATAATTTTTAAATGAAATCTACTTCTGTAAATTTGGGAGAAATCCAGGGTGCAGTGGTCCCCTGGATGGGCAGATTTGTGGAACTGGGCTGAGGGCTTCAGTGAGAAGAAATAATGAAAACGCCTAGGAAGCGAAGCCCTGCATATCTTTAAAAAACCTTGTTTTAGCCAAGGCCTAAGCTTTTCTTTTAATGCATATCACCTCATACTGGGCATAGAAGTTTTAAATGCATTTTGAATATAGTAATATTTCCTTAACCCTGAAAATCTAAATATAGTCACAATCAATAATAATTATAGAAGCTTTATAGATTAAAAATGACTAGATTCAATTTCATTTAATTGACTAAATGTGGGGAAGAGAGTTTTTAATGTTTAATATTTTTTGGTAACCATTTATGGACAAAATAAATTGGGCTTATACATACAGAGGATAAATAGGTCAGATTTAGAAGAAATATTAGGTGCTTTCTCAACTGCAAGTCTAATCCAATAAACTGTAGTTTTCACACGTTTTGATTCATTTAGGGATATATTCTCTTTGTTTTTATTTATCCGTGATAGAGAAAGGGAGGAAACAGGAGCATCTGGGGCTTTCCATGGGTACCAGGGAATTGAACACTGACTAGCAGGCTTTGTAAGCAAGCACCTTAAACCACTAAGCCATTTCCTCAGGTCACTTAGGGACATATCTAGGCTGAAGCCAAAGAAGAATTCTCAGTGGACACCATCAGGTCTCCAATCTGGATGCATCTCACCTACATGTGGAGAAGCTTACTTACATAAGTGCTGTCGCCACATTCCTTCTTCAGAAATTCTGTGACACTATCATCACTGAAGAGTCTCACTGTCCGGGAAAGGTTGGAGACATGGAAACCAGGCTCCCTCAGTAATCTGTAACAGCGAGTGGGAATTTAATTTCTCATTCATCAACATCAATTTAAGCAATCTTCTCCTCATCTTAAAGTGTGATTTTCATCAGCGCAGTGACAAGCCCATCACTTTTATCATAATTACTATATGAAGTTACATCTTGGGCTGGGATTTCAAGGTCTACTTGTTAGTACTCATCATCTGGAAGAAAAATCCATAGAAACACAACACCCCTGTGTCACACATGGGGTCTTTTGGATAGAGTTGTGCCCACCCATTCTGAAGAGACAGACGCCTACGTGGAGCTGATCGAATGCTGTGCACAATGCCAGCAGTGGGAGGAACTTGTTGAGATCTTCAAAGACCTTGTGACACTTTATTTGCCATCTTCCTCTAACTTCTGTAGGCATACAGACAAACCTTTTAATCTCTCCAAGTACAGTATCTCAGCACATCCTACACACAAATCATGCTTTTAAATAACTTCAGGTTGTGCTCATCTTTTCAGTGGACAATGAAATAAGCATCACAGCTTCAAGGTCAAACTACTAAACTGTATTAAAAGTAGAGTAATGTACTTTTTAATCCATTGGTGTTAAGTTCTCAAGGG
>PVHP010028519.1:0-23337 GCA_004024765.1 Zapus hudsonius | reverse complement strand
ATGTACCCAGGTAGTCACGAGATAATCTACATAACCTCAGACACACTGCTTTCCAAACACAACATGCTACTAATAAATAACCCTAGTGTTCTCTTCATCTGTTTTCCAAGAAAGGAATTTACTGGGTTCAAATACCCAACTGGCACATCACAAGCACATGTAAGTGACCGACCTGCAGCCTCTAAGCTGCTCAGTGAGTCACAAGAGTGACTTGGAACAGTCATTTCTGAGGACCCCAGTTCTGTGAGCAGGACATGTGCTCACTCACACCCTCGGGGCATGACTTCTCACTGGGCACACTTCATCCACCTGGGTCTGTGCCAATGGAAACATTTCCGGTTGAAGCCCAGTGCCCTCATTTCCAGTACTAATGGTCTCCTGGGAGGCAGCTGTCAGCTTCTGCATCCCAAGTTACCTTGGTTCTGCAGTAAATAAATGAGTCATAGCTGGTCCCAGCAGGTCAGCTAACAAGCAGTTCTGGGCAGTTGTGTCTGGTGGCATGGGCCATAGAGACAATGCCCTTGGTGCCAAGGAGAGGGTTATAAAGTTGGGCATGCTATGTTTTATAGTTACCCTGGTTTGTAAATTGGCTAGAGGGGCTGGTTTTGGCTGCTTCAAGGCCCTGCATGATGAGCTTAATTGGGGTGAAAGGAGAGCCAGGGGCCCCTCAGTATCCCAGGCAGGCGCTGATGAGATTAGTGTGGGTAAGTGGCAGGAGTGTACAGCTCCCCAGCTCCACTTCACGTACCATCGCCTTTCTTTTTCCAAACTATGTTTTGAATGTTGGTAGCAGGAGAGAAGACTATAGGTTAATGTTTCTACATATCATGGTTTAGGTGGAAGGGCTAGATTCAGCCTCCAGACTAATATTTAAACATCTCTGAAATCTGTACATTTGCCTCCAAAGCAGCCAAGACGGGGCTAGAATCACTAGGATGCGTGTGACTTCTGGCGTGGAATTCCAGGCAGTGAGAATGATCCTCCTACCCTCCCATCCGGCCATTCCACTTTCTGCCTTGAAACCCTCTTGGGAGTTCCCATCATCCCTTGATGTATGTGGCCACCTAGTAGCAGCCATCTTCCCAGCTCATTTTGCTGCAGATATGTGGGTACCTCTCTCCACAAGCCTAAGGCACTTTCTCCATGTAGCAGAAGCCTTCGCTCTCAACTTCCACGGTCCTTCCTTCAGTGAGCCTTTCGTGTCTCTACAAGCTCCTGAGTCTCAAGCCCCTCAGACGCAGGACTTAATACTTCTCAGTCTTCTTGTTCCTTTTGCCTCAGCAGAATTTAAGATCCCATGAAGGTGGGATCCCATCCATCCCCTTATCAGTCAGTATTCTTTGCACTAAGATGCTGCATGCATTTCAGATGAACCCCAAAGCACTTACTAAGGCCAGGCTAGAACAGTGGCGTTGGTCAAGAAAGAGAATATCAACCAGGGAGAAGTGGACTCGCTGTCCCTCCACACAGCAGTTAGGAGCTAAACACCTACCGACCTGATGGAAGGCCCACATTAATGCCCTGTCCCTGTAAGATATAAAGTACAGGGCTACATATTTTATCAATATTAAATGTACATTTTATTACCGATGGTTATTTTTCCCAAATATTTACTACTCTATTAAAGAAGTGAATTATTCAAAGGCAATCACAACAACCCTGTAAGGTAGACACTGCTTGCTCCTATTTTGTGAATAAAGAAATTTAGAGAGCTAGGAAATGAAGGAATTTGTGAAGTGGTGTTATTTTAAAGCCACTAAACATACAAAAATATGGTTGTATAAAAACCATATGTGAAGCTAGGCTTGTATTCCTGAGCAGGCACACACTTGTGGCACTGCCTACTACCTTCTAAACTTTAGGGTTCCCCCATTGGTAGGAAAATACTACAGGCTGAAGATATGAACAGATTTTACCTCCCCTCCCAAGAGGTGGAGCAATTGCTTCAGAGCAGAGCAGCGGGGCTTGATTTCTCACTTCCATCAATTATTTCTGAAAGCTTTATTTTATTGTCACTGATTAATTGTGGCCAAGAGCAGAGATGAGGGCTTCCTTACAGGTGGGGTAGTTTTCAGCTTCCTTAAAAGGACCCTGGACTTTGTGGCTTCCACCCATTTCGTGATCCAGAACTGTACCGATCTGGAATGGCTCTGATTTGGGGAAAGTTGTTTCCAAAGAACACAGCCACAGGTTCTCTTGGCAAGAGAATCCAGGATACTCACAGCATTGTGCTGTTTGCTTTCCAGCCTCCTGGGCCCGTAGGATTTACACAGTATTCTCACTGCACTCTTTTTTTTAAAATATATATATATATTTATTGTCCATAATGAGTTACATTATTTAGTGGGCAAACCATGAGTTGTTATCCCGACTTCCCCAATTCCCCCCCTCCCCATCCCTGATCAGTTGGATATCCTCCTCCGTGGGCTGTCTGTATTAGTCCTTGTGGCAAGGGATCCTGGATATCCTAGTACTCATCCCGGTCTTCCTGGCCCAAGTGTGTTGTTACTGATGGGTGCTATGCCTCTGGACAGTCTCCCCCACCACGGCTCTCACAATCTTTCCGCCCACTCTCACTGCACTCTTGAGGAAGAACAAGATGGGAATGCGTTACAGCCTTTCCATTTAGCTAAACTCCATACAAAGAAGCATTTGTTGGATGTTCTTAGCTTTGCTGGTGCCTTTTGTATGGTCAGTGGAACCCATTGAGCAAGTCATTAGCTTATTAAGGCACATAGATGCCTTCCTTAGTGGAGAATCCCTTCCTGGTAATTCTGCTCCTGCTGGTGCAGGCAGGGCCCAGCGAGTAGAAGGTCTTCCCAGTGGCCAGCTAGAGCCTGATCCTGGCTGATGGTGTCATTGCTAGAAGCTCCTAGCTCCTTCCTGCTACTCTGCATGACTCTCACCTGGGTTCATAATTCCTCACACACCTTCACTTTTTCGTAGGAGAGTGTGCTGTGTGTCATCCTACCTTTTTCTCTAGGCTTCTTGGCAAAGCTCATATTTCGCCATCTTAACTGAAAGTCCCATGTTTACTGTTTTTGTAGCCATCTTATGGAGAGGAAGAATATACAGTAGCTACTTTTTAAGTGACCAAATTATCAAATCCCTCACAGCAATTAAATAGCAGAAATTAGCAACTCAGGCAACTAACTTTAAGCTCAATTACTTTATTCTTAAGTACTCTCCTGTGCTAGTCTACTTAATTTCCTTCTAAAATATTGCATTTGAGTCATTTTATCTGTTATGGTTGTAGCCATGACTACTTATGTGACTACTTAATTATGGTTCTGATTAATCGGAATACCTTTCTTATCATTATCTAATTTTCATTACACAGAGGTCCCTAACTAAAACATGTGTAACTATGTGTTTGTACACACTGGATTCAGGCATGTGAATTGTGATACCTTCTGCATTTTTGTTTCATAAGATTAAGTTGCTCTCTCATACAGTCACAGTCTTCCAAGCTGTTCTAGAACCCGTGACTCACAAGCCTCTTTGGAAATTAAGGTGACCTTTTGAGAAGTGTCTCTGATAAACATGGAATTCCATGGAAGTATATATAACATGTGATCAGATGGTCTTTCCAAATAAGTCGAAATCATGTCTGAAATCTCTTTGGACTGATTTTATTTTCTGTGAAAATTAATCACATGACACATTATGTTGGATCCGCATATTTTCTACATCTCTTTGAGCAAACGTAGTACAGAATTTCCTTTCTAAAATGCAGGCTATAAAAACCCCAAGTCAGTTGTTTACAACATAACTGCCTTGGCTTCAAACCTTATTATTCTTGTAATGCTGGCAGAAGCCTCTTTAAGTCCTGCTCTTTATTGCTTCAAAATGAGCCCACAATGCCTGCTCTCCTTCTCGACTCTTCTACTCACCTGGGGTTAAACAAGATACCATAGGAAAGCTGTACAGGGCTGACACGCCATTAGATTATCATCAAATGACACACTGTCAGAACTCTGTGTAAACAGTTGTCCTGTGAGACAATTTGCTTCCATAAGCACGTCACTTAGACCTCAGAACCCCAAACTTCCAGACAAGTAACAGAAATGAAGTTTCAGTCATTTCACAATGACACAGCAAAACAAGTTACTGAAGACAAAACGTGATGACTGTCAGAGACACAAGAAACCAGTCTCTAAGAATCATTGTCTTTCTTATAGATCAAGGATGTATGAAGTGAATGAGTTGAACATTTCTTCTTCTGTGTTTATATATGTAATTCCTATGTATGGGTCCACATGTGTGTACAGGTACACGTGCATGTGTGTACACTTGCATGTAGAGAGAGGGCAGAGGACACCTCGAGTATTTTTCTCAGGAATGCTCTCCGCCTTTGAGATAGTGTCTCTCAGTGGCCTGGCACTCACTGTTATAGTTAGTTTCTCTCTATTCTTTTTTTTGTTGTTGTTGTTGTTGTTTGTTTGTTTTTCGAGGTAGGGCCTCGCTCTAGTCCAGGCTGACCTGGAATTCACTAAGTAGTCTCAGGCTGGCCTTGAACTCATGGCAATCCTCCTACCTCTGTCTCCCGAGTGCTGGGATTAAAGGCGTGCGCCACCACGCCCAGCTTATAGTTAGCTTCTTCTTGCTGGGACCAAACACCTGACCAAAATCAGCTAATGGAAGAAAGAGTTTATTTTGGCTTAGAGTCTCAAGAGTCATCATGGCAGGGAAAGAATGAGAGAGCAGAGGCTGGGCACCACATCTTTCCATAGCAGCTGCAGAAAGCAGCAATAGGGAGCTGACTCCTACTGACAAGTAGAACTGGACTATAACACACCAAAGCCACCCCAGCAAGACACCTCCTCCAGCAAGGTTCTACGTCCCAAATCTCCACCACTTTGGAACCAAGCATTCCAAACCCATGAGGTTATAGGGGTCATCTCATTCAAACCACTGTATTCTACTCCTGGCCCCGGTGGGCTCACGACCATCTCATGAAAACATGCATTCAGTCCAACTTTAAAAGAACCCATAATCTTTTTTAAAAATTTTTAAAATTTTATTATCTATAATTAGATACACTTAATAAGGGAATAATGTGTTGATGTCTCCACTTCCCCTATTTCCCTCTTCCCTGTCCCCGGTCAGTTGGATATCCTCCTCCGTGGGCAGTCTGGATCAGTCCATGGGTTAGGGGGTTGTGAACAGCCTAGGAGTCAACCCGATTCCGCCCCCCTTTGCATGTTGTTACTGAGGTGGGCAATGTCCCTGGATATTCTCCCCCACCATGACTCTTACAATCTTTCCACCCCCTCTTCCGCTTAGTTCCCTGGGTCATGGTGGTTGAGTATTAAGGCTGCTTTGTTGTTGAGACCTTAGGAGCCTCTGTACGTCTGCTTGAGGTTGTGTTTAAAATCATTGGTGTCTGTTTCGTTGGTTCATCCTGGGTTGATCGATTGGCTGTGGTTATAGGTCTCTTGCTTATCCCATCACTGCCTGCGGGTTCCATGTGGATCCTCCACAGTAGGTCTGGGGTGGCGCATCTCTTGCCAGGAAGACAGCTGTCAGCTGGGGCTCAATGGTAGGGTTGGAGGAGCCACAGCCCTCTCGGAGCCTTCTGAAAAATATAAACAGAATCTCCATCAGAGAGTTAGATCATTATAGGTTAATTTAGATACACTTTCCTGAGTTGGCTGAATTCTATTGTTGGTAGCTTTTTGTAAATCACTTGTAAAGTGAATTTCTCTTTGGGGTCCCAAGATTTTGGTTCCCTGTGTAATTTACCCTGAAATCCCAGTTCCAGTCAAGGACTCCCCTTCACTGAGTGGATTTCTTGGAGAATTGTCAGCTCTTGATTGCCTCTCCCAGGTTTGGCGCCTCCATTGCACGTGCATCATCTAGGACCCACGATAAGTCCTGCAGCTCCACGTGCAGCATCCAGGACCCATGATAGGGTCAAAGTTCCACCACGTCAGCATTTGCCACTTTCTTTCCAAGCAGATTCATCGGGGCCAGACTGAGCAGCTTTACTTGGTGGGCCATCCTGTAGTCCTGGCATCTCCAAAGTACTGGGATATCCACTGAAACCCATAATTCATCCTCATGTCTCCATGCAATGGCCCCTCATGGCCTCTCTTCAGGATCTGTGACCTTACTCCATACTGTCTAGGGGCCATCTCCAAAAAAAAAACCCATGTTGCAAATCCAATGACTCTCTGTCCTGCATTTGCCATACTTCTAAAACCAGTACCAGGTGGATTACCAAAGTTGTTAATCAAAGGGGAAATACAGCCAACTTTGAAGATCAGAAAATTTCTTCAGCATTCTTTCTTTAAGGCCCCTCCTTTCAGAAGAGAACGGGTGCTCCTCCTGCTGTCCCAATGCAGAGCGGCTGGCCCAATCACAATGGTGACAATCCTCTCAACAATTGCGGCTGAACAAGACTGCAGTCTTCAGGCCAAAGCTTTCGTTTCCTTCTGTGCTGACTTTATATTTTTCATAACCCTCTGCTCTGCACTTGATTCTGCCAAATGATACCAATCCATTACAAGTTCTCTAGTCCACAACACACGGGCAAAACACAGCCAAGTATCTTACACTTGCTTCTGGCCTGGGCCCAACAAACTTATTTTCCCCTCATAAAATAAGCTGACCCTCCACAGTCCACAGTTCTCTCTGCACTTAGGTCTCCCAAACTCTCAGCAGAATGATCCACCAACTCTGACTCTAGCTCTTCAAGGCTTTTCTAGGCTAAAGTTCAAAATCCTTCCATATTCCTCCTGCAAATCAGTTCCAAGTGGCCAAAAAAACACAGACTTTTTGTAGCAACAGTCTCATTCCTTAATCCTAATTTTCTTGTTGCTGGAAAAACAAACAAACAAACAAAAAAAACCGCTGACCAAAAGCAGCTTATGAGAGGAAGGGGTTATTTCTGGCTTACAGTCTCAAAGGGAAGTTTCATCATGGCACGGAAAGCATGGTAGAGCAGAGGCTGGGCATCACATCTTGCCATAGCAGCTGCCAGGAAGCAGCAAGAAAGAGCTGAGCTCCTACTGTCAAGGAGAACTTGGCTATGACACCCCCTAACAACACATCTTTTCTAGAAGAGGTTCCACTCCCCAACTGCTAACAGCTGGGGAGCAAGCATTCAAAGCACATGAGGCTATGGGGGCCATCTCATGGAAACCACTGCACTCACCAATTGGGCTGCACTGGCTGCCCAGTGACCTTAGGGGTTCTCCTTTGTCTGCTCACAGGAGTAGGGCTAGAGTCACATGCCACCATATCTAGTATTTTATGTGGGCACTGACTGGGGTCAGGGCATGGCCAGGAGAACCTGGCTGAATACTAGGCTATCCATGGTCCCCTGTCACAAGGACTGATCCAGACGACCCATGGAGGAGGATATCCAGCGGATTGGGGAGGGGAGGGCAGCGGGGAATTGGGGATAACAGCTCATTGTTTGCCCACTAAATATTGTAACTCATTATGGACAATAAAAAAAATCATATCTTCATGATTGTAAGACAAAAACTTTACCGAGTCATCTTCCAGTCCGCAACTCTTCTTGCAAGTTAATTTAACTAGCTTTTTAAAGTTAAAGCTATTTAAAATCAAAATGAATGAAAAGAGATAAAGGCTCACCATCATTTGTTGACAGGACAAAAAGCAAAAACCACAGTAATAACAGGATAAAGTCTATTTTCTCTCTGTAGGAGAATGAATGTTATGTGGACAGAATGCAGAGAAAACACAGTAACAGTGTTGGTGCTGAATAGAATTCCTGTAACTGAGTCAAAAACATTATTTATGTGGGCCTTCTACCAAGGTGTAGGAATAATTTTGTTATTGCAGGCTAAATTTTCTAAAGATGATTTTATTTTTCAAATGGTCATTTTTTATCTTGAAGATAAATGTTGATGACTATCCTGAGGGGTCAGCGGTCACCCTGAGGCCAACATGAGTCTCAGACAATGTAAAAGAACAATGGCTAAGCTGTTTGTATTTGAAAGGTTAATATTTCGTTCTTCATAGATTTTTGCATTCCCTTTTAAATGTCACATTAAGTATTATTTATTAAATTTTGTCATGAGATTACGGAGATCTTACTCTTTAGGAGTCTGCAGTAATACTGATTGAGTATCCCCTATTAGAAGTGCTTGGGACCAGAAATGTTTTGGATCTCAGATTTTTCTGGAATTTGGACTATTTGCCTATATGTAATGAAATAACTTGCAGATTGGACTCAAGTCTAAACATTTATCCTTTACATAGCTACCTTTATAGAGACAGATGATAATTTTATACAATTTTCCTAGCAATTCTGTGTATGGAAAAAAGTTTTATGCTATGGAATTTTCCACTTTTCCTGTTGGGTACTCAAAAAGTTGTAGATTATAGAACATTTCAAATTTCGGTATTTTGACTTGGCTCTTTATACAAATTACTGTGTTAAATGCAAAAATATAATAAATGTAAGAAAGAGCTTCTGGATAAATGTCCTAGGTGCCAAGAGAAGGAGAAGACATTTGTACATGGAGAGACAGTGAGAGCTTTGAAAGAAGTTGCATTCTGATGTAAATTACCATGTCCTTGCTGGAGACTTTCACAGAGAAAAGATTCTAGAAACTCAATCAAAGTTTTTATGTGAAGAAAGGAACATTTCTAGGTCAGAATAAGGGAGGGAACCCAGTGGCTCTTGATGGAGAAGATATGCCAGGTATTGATGAAAGTGTGTTCACATGGTGCAGAGTATGTCCTAGCAGCCTGCTTGTGTCAAAGGACGAGGCCTCCTGGGGGCAGGTTCATTTTACCACCACCCCATATAGACAGACCCTTCTTTCCAGCTCTGTGGATGGAGACAGAAGCCAGTGTGTGCAAGCAGCTGAGTAAATCACGCTTGTAAAAGGTAAGGGGTGCCTTGTTCCCACAAATGTCTTCATTCACCAAGTTCAGCCTTGCCTCGAGGACCTGCCTCTAACTCAGTCAGCAATGGTGACGATCCAGTCTAGTGACAAAAATCCTCATGTAGAAAAACAAACCGTTGAAAGACACGCTTCATGAATTCAGAATCGTCTGAAAATTCATCTCCAGATAGACTCAGGGCTGTGCTACAAAACCTCTAATTCCTCCAAGCCCTGCCCTCTTGTTTACTACAGACTGGCTTCCATGGGTCAGGCTTCCTTCGGAAAGAGACATTGCAGGAGGTTGTGTGACCCAGTTCTGTCTTCAAAAGCGAAGTCACTTGTGAATCTGCACTAACTCAGCCTGGAGGAGCAGGGTGGGGGCAAGAAGAGGTGGCTGGGGTGCAGGAAAGAGAAAGGGCTGAAAATCAGCAGTAGACTCAGCACTCCGGAGCTAGAGGCAGGATTGTGAATTCAAGGCTAATCTGGGCTAATACCCTGTTTCAAAAAGTGAAATACAATGCAATTAATTTTTCATAGAAACTACTGTCTCTATCAAAGTCTGCCTGGACAGTTGTGGGTGCGGTGGACACCATGAGGAATTACTTATGGAGTTAAAAAAGGAATAGCATAGATCGTACAGACTGTATTTTTCTAAAGCCAGCACACAGTCATATAGTATTTATGAACTGGGGAGAGGAGCAAAGTGGCCACCTTCAGAGAAATCTGAGGCATTTCATCTCCCCAAAGACGTTCATGTTCCTTTTGCTTTGGTTTGTCATGGTGTTCACCTCTGACTGGACGGACTTAACACCCACATCATTAAAACTTGTGCTTTACCCAGGAATTCGACTTCCTCACAAAACCAGATGATCAGGTTCCCAGGCCAGGAAAAATGGTCTATTTTAACAATAAAAACGTTTGCAGTGCCTTGCTTTTCAGAGAGTAACGGAAGCAGCTTTTCAGAGTGGGCAATTGGGAGATTTGAAAGGTAGCTCGGATGTCACTGAATCCAGTGGTTTCTTGACACCTGACAGCAGGGTTTCTCTCTTAGGAGGCTCGATTTCCCCCAGTGCACAGAAGAGATGGATGGGTACTGCCCTGAGCAGAGTAGGGGTATGCCTGGAAACTTCAAATCATGGCTTTTGCCTAATCCAAGTGAAGCCAACTTGGAAAAAAAAAAAAGAATGCCCCTTCCAATAACCCGAAGAAACATCCTGGGAAATTTTAGGTGATTTTCTCCAAATCACACAGATTAGGATGGTTGTGCGTACTGCTCCTGACTCCAGCTTTTCCTGCTGTGCCTACAGATGGGATGTCACTGCCAAATGGAGCCATTTTCTATTCCAATGTGTGGATGCCATTTTTACATACTTGCTACAATTTCACTCAGCTCAGTATTCTCCAACACCTGCCATAACTGTCCCTACATAAGGCATCTGTAAAACATAAATAGTAATAAATAGAGACCACTGGCTCCTGGACTTGGGTGGTTCTGAGCCTCCTAAGATCGAAAGGAATACTTTTAGCCTATCCATGTCTAGAACCTGGGCTAGGAAGCCCTGGGATAAGAAGCAAGGCTCAGCCCATCACCTTCTAACCGTGGCCCAGGTGCCAACCATCCTCTGCTTTGTAGCACTTGCTTGGGATCAAGGTTTATGTACCTGGAAAGGCACTGTGTGTTCAGTAAAGGCGTCTGAGCCCTTCCATAGTAAGAAGTATAGTCCTGTTATTTTCCCTCCACAAAATTTTCTTAGGATCTCTTTGGCTGAGTCCCCATTCCAAAGGCTGGCATGGAAATGCAGTTGAACAAAGTTGTGAGATACATATCTGATCAATGTTGTCCAAGAAATTCAAACAGGTATAGCCAGAGTATAGACAGGCCCCACGGAGAAAGCTTATCAGGTTGTCTCTGAATAGTGAGTATGATTCACAAGGGGAGAAAGGGGGAATGATTTCCTAGGAGAAGCCACAGTCTGACCAGAGCCATTGAGATGGGGAAACCCAAGGCTTGCTGAGGGATAGTCTTGCTTTGTGCTTCACAAGGTAAGTGTGACCACGGCAAGGCTCCATGGGGGAATGGAGCAGCCAGGATTATGGAAGACCTAGAGTGTGGTTGGTCCCAGGGAAGCTGCTCTGTACCCATGGTCATTCTAAAAGCAAGATAATAGACACGTACTAGGTACTAAGTTCTATGACAGCAAGTAGGGGTGCAAATATAAGATCAAAATAGAGGTGGGGAAGAGATTTAGAAATGTTGTCCCAAGTACTGCTACTGAGATGTGGATCAGAAATAATCAGTGACAAGAGAATATGTGTGATCAAGTCTGTGGAAGGAAGCCTTCAAGAAAGAGAACAGACACACACACACACACACACACACTAATTAAAAAAAAAAAAGAAAGAGAACAGATTTAAGGACATTGGACCATTGAGCTAGAAACATGATTAGAATTGCATTTATTTTTATTTTAAAGTGAATCCGTTTTTGAAAAATTTTGTACATATATATGCTGTGTTTTGATCACATTTCCCCCATGACCTTTTCTTGTCCCCCTCCCACTCCTGCTGAACCCCTTCTTCCCAATTAGTCCCTCTTCTGCTTTGATGTCTTTGTTGGTGACCCACTGAGTTTAATGAGGGTTACTTACAGGGGCATGAGTGGGGGTATGTACCACAGGATGGCCAGTGGTTCTACCACTAAAGATTATCCTCACTAAAACATGTGGCTTGGTTTGGAGAGGGAAGCAATTGGAGACAAGGATTCTCTTTGGGAAGTCATTACTGGGTCTGGGAGAGGCAGTGAGGGCATTGGGATTTGATGGCTTTGGCTAGCCCATGTACAAGCCAAGGAATGATTGGATACACAGCAATTATACATAGTCATATCTAATTTACACAATTTGCCTAGGAGATCAAAAATAGGTCCCCTTCTTTACTGGGAAACAGAAACACACTAAACACGGGTACATTCCAGAGGCTCTGACGTAACAAATCTTCTCCCATTTCTGTATTAATGAACTGTCCCACTCAATCTTAAATAAACAAACACCTCCTCTTTCTAATGCTCCCTTCTCCTGTATTTCAGCTAAGATCCTTTACCACACTGCCCACTCTTTGTTCCCCAGGTAACTGAATCTTTCCAAAGAAGATTTATGGGCAATGGGATAATGATCGTCAAATCTTTAAGATTTAATCCTGAGGTTTAGTCACATTCCTTGGATGGATGAAAGAACAAGCCCTTCTGCCTCCGACACCCAGTGAGTTGTTATACATAATGGTGAGAAAATCAACAAATGCCCCCATGCCCCTGTACGCATGGTAGTCCAGAGATGGCTGGAGAGAGTTACTTCCAAGTAACTAACCTGTCATGGTTTGATCCAGGTGTCCCCCACAAACAATTGAATGTGTTCTGATAGATCGATCCTCAGCTGATGGCAGTTTGGGTTTTGCAACCTCGATGGAGCTGTGTTGTCAGGGGTGGGCTTATGGGGTTATAAACCAGCTTCCCCTTGCCAGAGTTTGGCACACCTTCCTGCCGCCGTTTGCAGTGCTGTGGCGGAGGTGATGTCCACCCTCTGCTCCTTCCATCGTTTTCCCTGCCAGAATGGAGTCTCCCCTCACCCATTCCTCTACAAGCCGCTTTTGTTTGGGTTCTTTCTGCACAGCAACTAGAAAGTTGACCGCAACATAACCCAAGGAGGAGTGTTCAACACAGAACTGAAAGAAGCCCCAGGAGTCAGTGGGCCCAGGGACACCTTTCGTCTTCTGGGTTCTGGGGATCTGAGGTAAAGGTAATTTTTTGTGGTGGAGTAGGATGGGTGGTGTTGCGGTCAGCTTTCTAGTTGCTGCGCAGAAGAACCCAAACAAAATTGGCTTGTGGAGGAATGGGTTTATTTGGCTTATAGACTCAAGGGGAAACTCCATTCTGGCAGGGAAAACGACGGCATGAGCAGAGGGCTGGACATCACCTCTGCCACAGCACTGCAAACAGCGGCAGGAAGGTGTGCCAAACACTGGCAAGGGGGATCTGGCTTATAACCCCCATAAGCCCACCCCCAACAACACAGCTCTAGTGAGGTTCTAATTCCCGAATTGCCATCAGCTGAGGATCGATCTATCAGAACACATTCAATTGTTTGTGGGGGACACCTGGATCAAACCATGACAGGTGGGCATGGAGGTTATAACTGGGCAGTCACTATGGCCTGTGGTCAAATCATATTTACAATAGCATTCATTCATTGCAAGTTTATGGGACTGACTTTCAAGGGAGCAGATTTCAGAAAAAAGCTGTCAAGTATTGTGAGCGACCTACCTGCAGTTCTGGAGACACCAAAGAGTTCTTTAGTTCTCCTTTCCTTTTCCTTCTCCTTGCTCCTTCCTCCTGTTTCTCCATCATCACAATCATCAACAACAATATCATAATTGACATCATCACCTCATTAGAGAGATCGTGCTGGAGCTACAAAAGATACAGAGCTCCAGATACCAAGGAAATTATAGTTTTCAGCTTACAGTGCCTAACTTAATTTTTTAAACTTCATGATGATGTGACAAAATACACATTCAGTAGGAATCATATTTTGAATTTCATCTTTTTCTTGGCTAGTGAGATATGTAGTCCAATCCTCTCTTGTGATCTGAGCAGTCCCAAGTTAGGATGGATATATTGGAATATCACCCCATTATAAGTTGAAGAGCATTTCTACAATTGCGTGTATGCTTCTTTATTTGTGTGCATGTGCATGCACGGTGGTAAGAAACCAGAGAAGGAGAGAGAATAATAGAAAATAGAGCACAAACAGAAGATCTCCAAGAAACAATGACTCCCTGAGCGAGAGAATGAAGAGAGGGCATTTGGAGAGGGGTGCATAGGAGCTTGTTGGGTGGGAAGCTGTCATCAGATGAAAGTGGGGATGCAGGGGATTTTCAAGTGCTGGCCATTATCATATCTTACCTGGGTACAGAACACACAGAGTGGAAGATGGGAAAGTTGACTGAGATCAGGTGACAAAATCTATTAAGGGCAAGGATGAGGAGGTCGCATTAGGTCTGCGTGACTATTTAAAGTTTGGAGATTCACCTAGCAGAAACGAAATGGAAAGGTCATAAAGAAAAGAACAGAGTCAGAGAAGCAGGTTAGCAGATAATCTTTTAGGAGGACAGCAATGACTCTCTGAGCTAAGGAGTTCTTATGACTGAGCAAAGGCAGACAAAGGAAACAGGGAGGTGTATGTGAAAAAGTCCCTTGTTAACCAGAGCAGAGAAGCATAGCATGGATAATTCAAGGGGAATTTGTTCTACTGAGGAAAACACCACTCAGAAAGGAAAATACAGCCCTGCCTTTTTGTAAATGTATGGAAACCCGTAGTCATGCCTGCTTTGCCAGGGCTGTCAACATGTCAGAGCAGCCACAGATATTATCACAAACAATGGTAGAAGTGCTGAATTTAGCAAATTACTATCCATACAAGTAAGTAAAGACTTCAGGTTGTGGCTCCAGTAACCTCCCAGGATCCATGTGCGTTCTGACAGGACTTTTTAAGTGGGAGAGAAGGGGAGCACAGATGTTGCCAGATCTCACACATTTTAGTTCACATGTGAAAAGCAAGAGAATCACTGGTTTAAGAGGTTAAGGCTTGTAAATGTCTTTGAATGTCAGAGTGTTGAATGAATTGGTAAGAAATAATCCGATCTTGTTGCAGGATCTGGTCTGCAGTTCAGACTGTTTTTGCTCTATTAGTCTGTCTGGAAATTATTTGGATGCACCTAAACTTAAAATTCTTTTTAATCAAATGTAAATGAATGACTGGACTCTAATAGCAACTCACCCTGGCCTAGAATTTGATGTAATTTGGCTCTGTCTTCAACGAGCTAATAGGAAAATGGACTTTAGAGTCAAATAGTCCTAAGGTTAAAGATTAGTCCCCTGGCTAGCAGATGGGAGAAGACAAGTCACTAATATTTAGCTCTGTTTCCTTATCTTCACGAAGACGATGCGACATGAAGGCATGGAGGCATTCTATGAAGAAGGCTACGTCTCACCCCCAGCGCTGTGATCAACAACAGGTGATGGAAGAGCTAATTTCCCATCAGCCAGATTGCTTCATAGGAGAAAAGGAACTCTGGATTTGGAAATAGCTTCTAAAAGAAAAAGTACTTCTCATTTAACGAATGTGACTATATTGAATATTTGAGACCTTAGCTATATTACTTTTAGAAGTATTCTAGAACATTCGGGTGGTAGGGCTGGAGAATGGCTCAGTGGTTAAGAGTGCTTGCACACAAGTATGAGGACCTGAGACCACTGAGTTTGATTCTCCAGCACTGACATCACAGGTGGGTGTGGCCACACATCCTGCAACCCCAGTCCTGGTGGGGAGCAGAGGCCAAAGAATCCTGGTGCTCAAAACTGGCAGCTGTTCAGAGAGAGAGAGAGAGAGAGAGAGAGAGAGAGAGAGAGAGAGAGAGATTTCATTTCAAGGAAATGTGCAGATGAGTTAGAGGAAGACATTCAGTGTTCTGTATTAAGAAGTGTGTGCGTGCATTTGTACCCACTCATACACCAGGCATGCACACAGCATACTACGCACACACTCAAATACATACATATGAAATGAGTTAGTAGCAGAACTGAGCTGAGAAGCGCTGACTCCTGCTCAGGAGCTTCGCTTACCAGGCATAATTCCTGCTCAGAGATGAACTGTGGCTGTTTCATTTCATGTCACACTCTCAGATTTAAATTGGGACCTGGGGCTGAGCTAATGCACTTTGCAGAACAATTTCCTGATGGTTTTCCATTTCTATTTGGATGTGATCTAAGATACTCCACTCTTTCCTGCATTCGCTGTAACCAGTACTTACAATGGTGTTAGATAAACATACATAAGCACTGATCCACACAGCAACTACTTTTAGCCAATTGTGTGATATGACCTAATGTAACTTAATTATTTTTCTTGGTTTTTAGTTTAAAAAATAGGTTTAATAATGTCCCTATTGTTACGACAATTAATTATTGGGAGTCTTGTGTGCAAACTAATTGAAATTAATGGGCAGGTAGACAAATTTCCTAGCATAGAATCTCTTTCTCAACTTCCTGTTATTGAAACAATTGAATTGTGGTTTGAATGTAAAATGGCCCCCATAGGTTAGATCATGTGTTACAATACTTAGTCCCCATCTGGCGGCTCTGCTTGGAAAGGTTGTTGAACTCTAAGGAGGTGAAATCTTGCTGAAGGATGAGGGACACTGGGGGTCACCTCCAGGATTTGCTTTCTCTAGTTCCCAAGGCTCGATTCTGCTCCAGTCTCCCCTGCCTTCATGGACTCTACCTTCTGGAACTGTAAACCAAAATAAACCCTTCTCCTCTCATAACTTGCTTCTGGTCAGGTATTCGTTTGCAACAAGAAAGAGAAATGAACTAACACTGTAGTAATAATTCAAAGTCTAAATAAGCAAGAACTATTCTGAGTGCTTTCCATAATCTAGTTCCATCTTTTGAAGCACTTAACGAGTTAGGTGCTGTGCTGTCATCACCATTTTACAGAATTGGAGACTGAGGCACAGTTAAGTCACTTGGAGATGATCAGTTATAAGTAACTGGGGTCAAGTTCATGATGTTGGTTCCAGAAGCTGCAACCATACACTCTATGGCTTTTGTCAATCTGAGCTTCTGACACTAACATTTTCAGATTATTCCATACGTCTACAATCCAGAAATTTTTGTGAAGGAAGACTCTCTTTCAATAGATTTTGAACAAAAGAAAGAAATTTCAAAATTCTTTGCATTTGGTCTGTTTGACTAGATCCTAACAAAGTCAGATAAATGGCTGTGTGACCACTGTCTAGATAACTCGCTGGTTATCTTAACTAAGGTTTAAAAAAAAAACAACAAAATCTGTTTATTCCCATATGAATGTGCCTGGCATCCCTTCTGC
The DNA here is from genome assembly GCA_004024765.1 of Zapus hudsonius. Taxonomy (NCBI): domain Eukaryota; kingdom Metazoa; phylum Chordata; class Mammalia; order Rodentia; family Dipodidae; genus Zapus; species Zapus hudsonius. The sequence continues at coordinate 6,530 of PVHP010028519.1, read as the reverse complement.
CTCCCGTATTCTCCATGGAGAAGAAAGGCATACCTTTTGATATTGCTGGTTCAGTTCCAGTTCTTGCCACTAATACTGAATTTATGTATCAACATGTCTTATACCTCATTGTTTATTAAAGACTTTCTCTAATATATCCCCATTCTTGATTTCACACATCAATACACACACATACAGTTTTTGTATATTCTTTATTGTAATTTATATGTACTTTATGTCCCTTAATGAAAACTCAGATATGGGGTTTTATAACATGCCCATATCAATAAATCAAAACAATTTTATGCCATATAATTTTCCCTCATCAACTGGATCCTATACCAAATAGGTGAACCGTCTCCACATTCTCCTATTCAGATCCTCACTAGTGAAAAATAACCCTTTGTTTGTGTATGTATGTGTATGTGCATATGTGTGCATGTTGGTGTGTGCAGTCCGTGTGGGAGCCAGAGGACATTATTCCTCAGGTGCTGTCCACCTTTTTGGAAACACTGGTCTGGAACTTGCCAAGTTGGCTAGCTTAGCTGGCCAGCAAGCCCTATATCTCCCTCCCTAGTGCTGAGACGACAAGCATGGCCACCGCACCCTGATCTGAGGATCAAGCTCAGGTCCCCAGGCTTGTAAGGCCAGCATTCCACCAGCTCCCTGATGCTTGCATTACTTCTTCATGCAGAGCAACTCACCATGCCTGTGTTCTACGACGTTCTTTCCACATTTTCCTCAGGCCTTCCTGCTCCACTCTTCGCATGAGGCTGGCTCTTTAGGCTTTGGGAAATTCGGCTTCTTAGGCTGCTTAATGTTTTCACTCATCATATTCATGAAGATTGTCTACAACTGGGAGGAGGAGCCATAGATCTCTGTGAACAGCCACCTTGACAACAAGGGAGGAAGTTCTATCACTCAATCCTCCCTCTTACACCCGGCCTTTCATTCAGAAACCCAGAATGCGGATTCATCAATTACCTGCTGAGACAGGAAATGTGAAGGACTGTGGTTACCTATGGAGGTTCTCAGCATCCTAGGGGTGATAAGGAGGGTGGATGGGGGAAGGAAAGGGTAGAGCAAAGACAACATCCCTGGATGTGACTTACAGAAGTGATCATGGCCCAGAGAGACCTGGCCTCCACTGGGCTGGGAATCCTTCAAGACTAACACAGAAATTTGTGAGCTTGAAAAATGGGTCCAGGGCTGGAGAGATGGCTCAGCGGTTGGGGCACTTGCCTCCAGTGCCTAAGGCTCCGGGTTCGGTTCCCCAGGACCCACGTGGACCAGATCCACAAGGTGGTGGTCCTGGTGCGCTCTCTCTCTCTCTCTCTCTCTCTCTCTCCACTTGAAAATGAATAAATAAAATATTTTTTTAAAAAACGGGTCCACATCTACTGGGCAACCACCCATATTTTTTTCTTTGCTGATGTCCAGACATTTTTCGTTTTCCTTTTTCCTTCTTATCTTGTATTTCTTTAACTTCATGATCAGCATTTCCAGTTAATCTCTGTTTAACATCAAGTATGGGATGGATATTTAAAGAACAGGTGGAAACTGGCTACAGATAACTCAGGGGAAGGTGGCATGACTATTATGCATTAGACCCTGGTTCATTCCCCAACAACAAACATGTATATGTACATGTGCACACACAGCAGATATGTGTATGTACACACACAGAAGCCAAGGCCTGGCCCTGCATTGGAGGCTGGTGGGCACTTTCCCAGAGACGTGTGGATTGTTCTGGAGGTGGCTTGCCTGTGTTCAGCTTCAGCTGGCTTCTAGCTGGGAGAATGCAGACCACAAAGAAAATTCAGGCAATTTCCAGTTTCTCCAACTGCATGGACTTTGGTGCACATTGGGAACGCATCTCCAGACGTTCAAAATGTCTTAGGAAAGTACGTGCTAACGAAGGAGGACGTGGTCTGGCCCGATGCTGCCAAGCCCAGGAACAAAGCAGGGGGGTTGGGGAGGGCTGGGAGGGTGAGGGGTGCCTGGCCCCTGTCCAGGCTTCCAGCAACACTTCAGAAGAACAAACATCAGCCAGGCTCTCCTCATGGAAACCAGGCTGCCACCAAAGAAAAATGATTTTTTTCCCCACATTTAATTATGTAGGTTTTTGCTAAATTAAATGCACCAAGAAGCTGGGAGCCAAGATCTACAAAGTAGAAATCCCAGACTCCTCTGTTCTCTGCTGATCTGTGCTTCCTTGAAAACAGACCCAGGGCAGTGGAAAATGTGGTGAAAGTTTTAACGTCCATGCTAAAAGGAAAAACACCTTTCCTTTACATTGGCCAGACACACCTGGCAAGGCCAAGACCAGCTGAGTGACAAGTCACTTGTCCGCAGGCCAGTGGGCTGGAGTTCAGCTTAGCAAGCAGTGACAGGAAGCAGAAAAGCCAGAAGAAAGCAGCTCAGCTAAGGAGATGCTTGGTTTCTGGTGTTAGAATAGATATGTTGAATTGTTTTGAAGGAGGAAGGTTCTCAAGAAAATATCCCAAACCATCCAATTTCGCGTATATTATATTAATGCCAGGCAGGAGAGAGGAGAAACTGGAAGGTAGTGAAAACTGTTCAGTGTCAAGTAGGAAAATGTTTGCTCAGACATTTCGAGTCTTTTGAGAAGCTGGATAGAGACAGAGCAGGAAACTGTGCAGCCTGGAATTCCTGTAAGTCCTGTCTAATAACAGGAAGGAATTGGCATGTTATTCTTCCCCATCCCGCCTATGTTCCCAGGTGGATGTGGTTGCAGGTGAGGCTGGAGACTCTACACTGAGCTCTTTGGGAAACACTTTCTCTATTTGAAAACAAGAATGCCCGGCGCTCCCTGGTCAGATCGGCTATCCATGTCCTGAGGTGGCATTCTGAAGGGTGGAGAAAGTGCCATGTTTGTATCTGCTTGTGGATGAGTGGAGCGGTACCACAAACCCCAGGACCCTCTCCTGCCTGCCAGCCCGGTGCCCGGGAAAACTCGAGATGCTTCCGAGCAGACTCAAAACCTCCAAGAAGTCTGCAAGGGGCTTCCTCAGTGCCCAATTCCCCTCAACCGTCTGGCCCCTTTAAACTATGAACAAGACGACCCTTGTTCTGGAAAATCTATGTGTTCTTGCCAACACACACACACACACACACACACACACACACACACACACACACACAAACTGTTGGGGCAAATAAATCTTTCCAGAGAAAATAGACCCTTTTCCAATTCAGTCAACTGTACTGAGCTGGAAAGTGAGAAATGTTATTTTTCCAGAGGAAACAAGATCTCTCCTTGTTTACCCTGTTGGGCCCAATTCAAAAAAAGGTCAGTTTAATGCCTTCGTTTAAAAAAGGGTTGGTTATCAGAAGACACTGCTCTTTTCAGGCTGAGACTCATACATCGGAGCTCTGTGCTTTCTCTTCTGACCTGAGGGTCAATGTCAGGGCTGAATTCCCTCTGCTCTGGGAGGGGATGGAAGGGGATGGGGCAGTGTGGAGATGGGGCCTCTTGGCTCTGGGTCCACTTGCCTATTGCCAGTCTGCAAACCTCTCACATCACCGAGTGTTAGCGATGGACTTGATGGATTAATCCTGGCTTCACTAGAGGCTACATGTTCCTTCCCCATCTTCTCCACATCTCTTCTAACTCGGGGTGTTGGATCTCCTCATCATGAGAAAACCAGATGGAATTGTAATGCTTGACCCACGAGCCTAGATAGAATTTACATTGGGTGCCATGTTGGAAACTCCAATACACTTAGCAAAGGGCCAGGTGTCAACAAACCCGAGGATGAACAGGTTATCAGGGCGTGAAGGTTCCAGCTTCCCGGTTCTTTCATGTGAAAACAGGCTGCGTGTGTAGGGTAGGTTACATATAGCTGTCACCCACTGAAGATCGAGTGGGGTAAAATCAAAAGTATTTTTAAATGATAAATCTGGGAGACTAAATATAAAAAAATAAAATAAAATTATTTTCTACATAATTACTTCAAAACTTAGAGATTCCTAGAAGGAGTCTTGTGCTTATTCTCCCACCCAAAATGGGCATCTTTTGTCCCGTGGGCAGGGTGCTCAATTATATATCTATAGAAAGAAAGGTAATGAGTTCATATACTTCATTTGGTACAAATGTTCCCAGTACTGGTCATACCCACTATATGGTTGCCATTAGTTCTATAATTGTGCTTCTTTCTTTTGGTCTCACTGAGACGGATTCCAGAGAGCAGTGGCCCATCAAATGGAGAGCTGACTCCTTTTCCCATCTGCACGTGGCTACTGGGTTGGGGTCTTCCCAGGTGCTTGGAAGGGGCATGGTTTGTGTTAACATTAATATTGTAAATCCCAAGGGAAAGAGGCGGGAAGCTATAGGTACCCTCGAGGAACAGTTGATTATTTCAGGGACTCCTGCCTGACTGATGGGACATTCGAAGACGGGGTCCTGCCTGTCTCCAGATGTCACCAAGGCAGAGAGCTGGGGGAAAAGGAGGGGCTTTGCAAAGACAGCTGGCTGGAAACACTGAAGGCCTGGTGACCACCTTAGAGAAACTGCCATTTCTAATGACAGCAATAGGAGAAAATGTCATGATGTCTCTTTGACAAACTCTCCTGAGAATGGTACAGAGCAACTTGTGCATTTAATCAGCCCTTATAAATGGCGAGAGTGGTAAAGAAGATGCATCTGTACCTGACAGTCCAGTGCCGTGTCAGGTAGGAGTTTGCCTACCTGCAACATGGCTCTTACAAACTGAGATCAAAAACGCCAGATTTTGAAAACTCAACATGACAGAAAAGTAAATATAAAATATTTATTGGTATTTTTAGATGGCTCCATGTTAGCATACTAGTACTTTGTGCAGATTGGATTGAGTTACATATTTTATTAAAATAATTTGAATTAAATTTTTGCTTTTTGAGATAACTTGAAAAAAAGCCACTCTGGTGGCACATGCCTGTAATCTCAGCACTTTGGAAGTAGAGGTAGGAGGATCGAGAGAAGGGATCTTATCTCGAGGAAAAAAAAAGTCTGCTATAAATTTAAAATTACATGTGAGCCTGTTACAGAATGCTGGAGTAGGCATCCTGTGAAATTTACCATCAATAAGGTGAGAACAGGAGAGAGGTGTTAGCATGCATTTTTTATTATTGAAAGAGTGCTGGATGAGCAAAATGAGCTGGAATCAGACTCTAAATTAAAACCTGGCTGAATACTAGGCTATCCATGGTCCCTTGTCACAAGGATTGATCCAGACGACCCATGGAGGAGGTTATCCAGCGGATTGGGGAGGGGAGGGCAGCAGGGAATTGGGGATAACAACTCATTGTTTGCCCACTAAATATTGTAACTCATTATGGACAATAAAAAAAAATCAGAAGGAAACTACCTGCAGTGGGGAGGGGATTGTTTGGGAAGAGGAAGGAAACTAGTGGGAGGGGGGAGAGGGCACGAGAGGGCAGAAGAAGCCGAGGATGACAGGTACACTATATGATGGATTCAGGCATCATAATAAATCACCATTTTGGACAGTTAATATACTTTAAAAATTTAAAAAGAGAGTTAATATACGCATTTTTCTGCAAACTATAAAAACAAACGAAATTTAGTTCAGAAAAAAAAAATGAAGAATTGCAATTTAGTCTTAAATTGTGTGAGTTGTTCCTCCCTGTGGCCAGACGCCAAAAGGAGACATTAACCTTCTCTTGCTAATGTATTACTCAGCCTGTTAATAGTTTATAATCAAATTGTTATAAAATCATGTCACCGTTATGCAATGTTATCGCTAAGTTACTGACAATGTGTTAGCTTTGGAGCTTTGTTATCCTGTAAATTGTCTGTACATTAATTTTTCCCATTTTCTGTCAACATAGTTGGGTTTTCTGTTTAGTTTCTTGTTTGATTTGGTTTCTTCTACAATCTAGTAGGATTCTCTTATCTATCAGAGGTGGTATAATATCTTTTCTCTCATTTTTAAATACACTTCTTAATCCCAAGTAACAAAAGTTTTTCATGTTACTGTATCTCAGTAATTAATCTCATATCACATACATTTACTTGAAGCTTTTATGTTTTCTTTAAGAAATACTCTGTAGACCCAACGCTTTATGCATCCTAGAGGAATAAATTTAGTGTGGATTTCAGTGTGATTACACTCACAGTGGGATTACATTGTACTTACAAAAAAAAAGTGAAAGAATTGACATCTTTATATTAAACCCTCCCAAAAAAGAAGAAGGAATGCCTTGAACTCATTAAGGATTTCTCTGTGTCTTTTGTTAGAATCTTTTCGTTTTTGAAAAGGAAGGCCTCTGGAGTTTTCTTGGTTTCTTGTTTCTGACAGGGTTTGACAATATAGTCTGAACTGGCCTTGAGATTGAGATCCTTCTGCCTTTACCTGTGCAGTGCTGGGGCTCCCGTGTGCCCAGGTCCTCTTCCTGGTCATCTTGAGTCGTTATAGCCACGAGGAGTGGCATCTTCCTTTTACATAATCTCTTACAGCTGTTTGTGTAATGCAGGCTCTGACAGCTTGACCACAGCTCCATCATTGGTTTCTTCTGAGTTGATGGAC